>JAVSBS010015511.1:0-23142 GCA_033124195.1 Coracias cyanogaster | reverse complement strand
TGTTTCTTATGTGTCACTGTATTAAACTCTCCTTATCTCAACTCAAAAAGGCATTTTAAAACTCTTTTGTTTGTGGTAGGGGGGAAGCTGCAGCGGCCACGTGGCTTGGCTGTTGGGACTGAATCACCAAAACTTTACAAAACCACTACACCCTAGTTGACCTCCAAGGAAGTGTGATGGCTTGCCTGATAATGCTTCTCCACAAGGCAATGCTTTCCAGCTCCATGTACATTCACTTCCTTTTGTTTGGTTGGTTTTGTTTGTTTGTTTTTTCTGCTTTCCCTGATACATGTATTTTAAAAATCTCTTTAAGGAGTTAGCAATCCTGTTGGCAAAGATGTTCTCCTCTCTTTTTTCAGATTGATTCCATCTTTCCCCATCACATCTCATTGCTCAAAGAGGGCCTCATGGTAATAAAAGATGAAGCCTTGTCTGTACCACTAATCAAATATTAACCCCCAGAATGTTTCTAGTTCTACCAGCAGTGCTGTGGAAAACTCTGGCTGGGCCACCACAGACTTCACCCTTGCTGCTAGAGTCCACTAGTCACTTCTGATATGTTCAGAGTCTCTGTTGGAAGTATTATTGGTGCCTGAATGGAAAAGCAGCAAAAGGTTTACTATCTGGGCATCAGACAAGCTTTAGCAGTCTCTTTCCAACATCCTGAATGCAGACCTCCATCACACATATAAACTTCCTCAGAGATCAGATCTGGTCAATACTCTCCCTCAGAGAAGGAAGTCTTCATCAATTGTCAATCACTGCTTCACTTTAGCGGTACTGGTGAGGGTGTACACATCAGACTCAGATAGCTTAAGTGCCCATCTGGATGAAACCGACTCTTCCTCACCTGATGCCTCAGCCCGAAACTTACTGCGTAAGTGAACCTCTGTAGGTGAAGACAAAGTCTCCTTGAAGTTGTCAGAGGTAATCACCTTCTACCCTTGACTGTTGTAGACTCTCTGCCCAAAATGTGCCCAAGTGTATTCTCTACCTATCCTTCCTCCTCTCCTCCAATATTGATTCTGTAGGTATCAGGCTTTTTTCCCTTCGGGGAGTCTAAGAGAAAACTCTTCATCTTCCATTTTGTCCTCACTGATGCAGTTCAGCCTGTTCCTGGAAAAGCAGAAAGGGTTGGTTTCCCACATCCTCCTTCCCAGCTCCTTTCCTAGGCAGCATGGCAACTTAAAAAGGATCCGTGTCTGGCTGGTAAGGAGCTCATGTACCTTCCTCCCATACTGTTCTGCAAGGAGAAATATGGGTTTATACACCTTCTTTAGATTCCTTCTCAAGGCAGCTCCCCAGAAGGGTATGAATTTCAGTGAAGTTTGTACTGATTTGAAATTACACCAGAATTGTTTCCTGACCAAAAAACCCGTTCCTCCCATCTTCAGCGAATTAGGGGACACAAAAATTACTGATTTTGCTCTAGCTATAGTAAATCAAACCAGCACAAAACAAATAATATTTACATTATCCAGACATTTAGAATGGTAAATGAATGACATAAAGAATTATAAGTTAAAATCTGGTCATAAAGTTGATGACCTGGGTTAACAATCCTATTTACCAAATGAGGACAAAACATTCAGTATAATATTAATTGCTAGTAGTATTTTAAACAGCTTTTTCAGTGGCTTCTTTCAAGCAACCTTCACCAATCTTTAATTAGAAATTCAATCTCTTTTTCGTCTTACCCAGCCTTCCTTCATATCACTCCATGGAAAATATTTTTCTGTTACAGGCAGAAATGGCAAAGTTTTTATTCATATTCAAACTGGAAGTTTGGGAAAACAAAAAGGTGAGAAAATAATAAGATTGTCTCACACTCACTCAGTCCATTTCCCTGAATCAATTAATTTTTAACCATCAGTGTTGAGAATTAATAATTTAAAAGACAATTCCCTCAGTTGAGGATCACAACTGTTTATATTATTTTAATACAACTGTGCAAATCATTCATTATTAAATAATTGATTATTAAATAATTGATTATTAAATAATTGATTATTAATGGTAATCAATATAAATAGCAAGAAAACAAGAAAAGATAGTTGGCTGATTTAAAGTAGATTTTTTTTTTTAAATGCGTGTTCACTGAAAGATTAAGGTTGGAAAGTAATAGGCAACCGTGATTACATGTTAGTACCATGAAGGCACTGTTGGTGTTGCTCTCATATTCACATTTTTTTACAAAGCTGAAATGGGTGATTAAAGCTATTTGGATAAATCAAGTAGCAAACAGGTTATGGGTGAAAAAAAATCTTTATTAAAGTAGATTAATCAGAATACAGAATTAATGTCTTCTGCATTTTCTTTCTTGTAAAATATATTTTAGAGAATTTTTGTGAAAATATATAAATATTAAACGTTCAGCTGTAGCTGATTAATTGAAATACATCAATTTTTTACTAAATATAGGAAAGTTCTCACTTGATCTGGTAAGTTTCTGAAACAGTAAGTCTGTGATTGCTGACAGAAAGGAATGCTATGCCAGGGAAATAGTTTATAAACTGTCTTCTCCCACCGACAGATCGAGATTTTTAAATTGGCCATCACAGAGTAAAAAAGTAATATTCACTAAACATAGTCAGCTAACAAAAAAGAGAAAGAAAGCATGCACAACAAATCAAATGTGAAAGAATCATACACAGAAGTTCATTAATGAATTAATAATTTCAGCACATATTTCCAAGAGTGCTTATTTCCATTACAGAAGTTCAACATTTTGCTTGTTTAACTCTAGGCTATATTTTATTGATTACAAGAATATATTGTCTTTACTAAACAATTAAAGGCATCTCTATTAGAATAAACCTGAATAAACCCCAAAATAACATGCACAAATAATTAAATTACACAGTCAGTTGAAGGACAATTTCCTTTTCAGTGACACAACATATTGCATTAAATATTATGCTTCTCACTCTTTATATAGAAGCACATACTTATAGCATATACTATGCTTATCTATTAGCATAGAATATATATACAAAATAATGAATAATTTATTTGGAAAATCCTTTTTGTTTGTTCAGAAATGAGAATCATGTTGCATATTCAGAAATGTCATTTTCCTAATATTACTCAGGTTTTTTTAAACTATGTTTGCTTATAATACTTCTACAGTAGAATCTCTAAATATCATAAAAGAACAATGAAAATAGATTATTTTTTTTTAGCTGAAAAAGAATGTTCTGTTAAGGTTATTATTAAAAGTCAAAAACACAATTTACAAAAATGACATAGGAAATGAATTATCTGAAATAAGTTTTGATTTTTTTTATGTGAAACTATTGACATTTGTTTGTTTTATTTGCTCAGCACAAATTTGTGTATGAAATATTTTGATGTGTACTACAGAATTTTCTTATAATGAGAAATGGCATCTCTTCAATGTTGTTATATTTAAGAAAAAAGCCATTCACTACTAACATTTTAAAGAATTAAATCTGACAACAGCTTTCAAAGTCAGCATTTTGCCATAAAAGTACAGACTGAATCAATAACAAAATATATCTGATTGCAAACTGCTGTCATGATTATGACAATGCAGTGAAAATAAACTGTCTATTGCTAGTACTAGAACAACAAGTGTGTTGTTTGGATGGCAATTTCCTAAATAACACCAAGTAGTCTAGTACTGGTGTTAAATATACATTCACGAGGACAGAAAGGTCTCAAGACAGACTAAGTGCCATCATTGCCAAATGGACAATGTGGGTGTTTGGACAAGAGAGAAACAACCAACCAGGTAGCAGCACTTACCCTTGGGCACCAGACTGGGGGCAGAGGAAGTAGTGGCATGGTAACATTATGAAGTGAGTGTCATAGTCCTAGTTCTACTAACTGCTCTAATGGGAACTGTGATGCTGATCGGATCTTTGTATCCGATCTTTTAACAGTGGCTAACTAAAAGTTTTTTAAGTTTTTATTTTATTGACATCCAGTTTCAGTAACCTTATGACACTAGTAACATTATATTTCAGTAGCCTTGCTTAGAATCTATTCACCATTAAATTTAATGAAACAAAATGTATATTATGAATGAAGTGAATAGCATTTTGCATCAATGAAATGAGAAAATCACACCATCTAAAAGGATGTCAGCAAAGAAATAGGGAGAAAATCTGCAACAGATTAATTTTATATGGCTTGCATGAATATATGAAAATTTTCAAAAGTTCATGCTAACTCAGAAATGTTTTAATTTAAATTTGCATAGTTTAGTTTGTATGCTCAAGTTCAAAACATAGAGACCATTTACTCAAAATGACACTAAACGGGTTTAATATATGAAGTAATAACCAATGACTAATATGAATCTTACATGATAAATGTTTTTTTAGATGTTTTCTATGTTTCAATTTTTTTTCCTTTATCACCATAACATCACTGCAATAGCATTAAGTTTCAGTCTGTCTGTAACTCTCCCTTTAACAACAGAGCTAAAAGACACTTCCAGCATTAAAGTGAATCACCAATGTTTTCCAAGGTAAATAGAGTAAATTGAATGCCTTCAATAAAAGTTAAAATGTGTTTAGTTATGGGACATAATCCAGTGTATGAAGGCACTATAAGGCTATATAGAAACTGAAAATACCATCCCCAAATCCCTGTCCCAAATCTTTATGCAACCTCCTGTTTTTAGTGGATACAATAATTTAAATTAAAAAATCAATTTTATCACTTCAGATAAATGTGTCATTTGGTTTTCATCATTATACAGCCCAATGGCTCTTATTCTCAAAGGCTTTCATAAACTCATAAAAAAAAATCACAAGAACACTAATAAGCATTACGTTAGATGCTTGAAACTCGAGGTCCTTGCAACTCTAAAGATTAAACGTGTCAACCCTAAATTTGAAAATGCCTCTATTGAAAGTTCAAAATTGTTATTTTCTATAACTCTGAAAAGTTCAGATGTACCTCTAAACTTTCAATTTTTTAGTAAACTGGCTGCTTAACTTGATCTACTTTGTGGCACAAGAAGAAAAAAAAAACAAATAGCTTCACAACTGAGACGAATAATGGCTAGTAAATGTAAATAAAAACCCAGAAGTATCCTGGAAGTGGAAAGGAAGAAAAAAAAACCTGCAGAAGCATGCGTATAATGGTATTACTTGAAATTAAATGAAGTATTACTCTAATAGTTTAGAAATATTGCAAGTCTTTTCTTTCCATTAAAATTTGTACCAAATCCATTCTTTTCCTTGGAATTCAAGTTCTACTTTCCATTAAAGGAATTGTTTTGTGATTCTATATATAACTTGTGAAAATGCATTTTCTGTGAAATCAATACCAATTGAAAATCAATACATTTGTTTGTTTGTTTGTTTTTAAAGGAAGGATATTAGAAAAGCGATACTTAGCACTTTTCAAGTAAAAAACATTTCCTTAATTGTATGTGATAGTGCAGGCCATGCCACAACGGTGGAGCAAAGCATGAGATAGACTCACATCGCAAACTTTAAAATGAAAATCACACAGAGATGCATATATTATTGCTCCATACCTGTATAAATTTCTGTAAAGATAGACAAAAATAGAAGTTGAATATATTATTTAAGTGCATTTTTTCTTTTAAAATATGTGAGTTTATAACTACTACACAATGTCAGTATCCACATCTGTGCATATCAGATTTCAACATAAAAGCACGCTTCACTCTTTCTCAGAAAATAAAAGAATACTACTAAGGAAAAAACATTTGCTACAAATATATTTCCTACTGAGATATATGGGAATGCTTTTTATTTTCATTATTTTATCTTATCTTTGTTTACTACATCAGAATTAAACTGAAATTGCATAAAATATGCAGAAAAGTTACAGAAAGCTGGTATCAAATTATTCTGTGTTTTGAGGTCCTGTTTTCATTTTTCTTAAAAGTTGATAGAATAGCCAGACATTATTTATAGCAGTTCATACCAGGGTTATTATTTTATTACTTTTATTTGTGTATTGGCAGATGATCTTGCATGATAAATACGCCTGCCATGTAGAAAAAGAAAGCTGCAAACATTTGTTTCACAAGCCAAACTATACCCCCAAAATGTGGTAAACTTTTCTTTGAGCAACCGCAATGCCTTCATAATTTGTAGAGTAGCCAGGGCAAATATACTACATTATAAGTCTTTGAAAAACAATGGTTTTCTTTCTAGAAACTTTCTAGAAAATTAAGAGACAGATACATAGAGATTCTCATTTGCAATGAATATACCTTCTATCATCTACATAATTTAAATCACCTCCCTGTAACCAAGGTTCTTGTACACCATTCTTACAGAATGACAAATGAAATTCAAACCCCTTAGCTGCTATAGATGACTGGATTTACACATTCAGTATTTCCAGAGCACTCACAGCTGTAAAGGCTTCGAAAATTTTTCTTTTTCTTGTGGATCAAGATATTTCCCAAAGTACAAATTGAAAGCAGAGCTGAAACTACAACACATACCTCACTGAATTTGTTAAGCAGACAGGGCTTTTAGAGATGCCGGTGCTGTTCTGGAAAGCCATGGGTCTCCTACAGATCTTGTCATATCTGTCTGACCCTTATCGATACCTAATGTACTCAAGAATGACTAAATTTACTCTAGAAATGGCAGGCAAAAGACTTTTTCTCTTAATTTAAATTTTGAATGCAGAAACAACTGAATTTATGTATTTAGATAGAAACTTCTAGAAACAACAGAAAAAACAGTAGAAATACCAGAAAAAAAATCCAAATAAGTTTTTCAGTGACTTCATATATGAGCCAACAGCACTTGCATAGCCTTTTAGATCAACCTTCTTCTTTATTACTTAGAAGCAATACATATTTTCTAGGTAATAGACCACAAATGTGGCCACTCTTCTTCTCTACCAACAAAAAGTTCCTATGTGATGCAAAGTCCCCATCATATCTCTATGCACTAGTTTCACTTTTCCCCTAAATAAAATTTTATTTGGCTCTTCAATGTCAAGAGAGCATCAAAACCAGATACGAACTGATATTGAACGGGAGATATTCTTTTACAATCTAACACAGAGATATGCTAAGAAAAGCCACAGTTCTTGCAAAACTGCCTTTTTGTATGAGTCTTGGCGCAGGAAAGACTGAGATTTGGCCTATGAGCACTGAAGAAGTAATTGCTTCATTATCTTTACTCTATTTTTTTGCCTTTTTGAACACTTACATTTCTTACTTATTATCTCTTTTGTAATTAGCTGTTCCCATAATAGTATCCTGTGCTGAAAACTCCATTATTACTCTTGCTTTTCAACAGACTTAAGCATTTTTTTTTCTGCTGAGTTGCTTTTCTCACTAGTTTACTTTCTTTTGCAACAAGTTTAATGGCCAATTACCATTTTTGCTTTAATCTTAATTGGAACACATTTGGAGACATGTATCATTAAGGCTTCAACAAATAAGTAGACATTTCCTCAGAACTGGATTTCAACTTTCCTCTACAATTACATATATTTGATTTAAAAGGTCATACCTATTAGCAACATCTAGGCCAAACACACAGAGTGCATTTTAAAAAATGAGTCATGTAATACTTTGGATCAAAATATAAACTTCTTTGCCTCATTTATTAAAAACAAGTTACTAAACAGCTTTTTTTTCTTAGAAAAAAATTATTCATATCAATTCTTACTAGGCTATCACATACCAAATCTTCAGTCTCTATCAGAAAGGGACATTTTAATGCTTTCTCCCTGTCTGAGTTTTCTTTGGGAATAGCAGAATACTGGCTCAGTCCATGGGTCATAGAAGTGTCGGCAAAGTAGTTTTGTTCACCTTTGCCTTAAATACCAGGGTAGAAAATGGGGCACATTTGCAATTCTGGTGTGAGTGTGCAAAATATGTTCTTAGCTTTCAGTCCTAATGAAGACTAAAGCAGTCTTATTAAGTCCTATTTTATTTTCTGTAAAAATGAGCTGGTCTAGAAATTGTAGTGGGATCATTCTCCTTTTGCATGCTAAGAATGCTGAAAAGCAGCATGCCTGATACAGGGATAATTCTACTTTGTTACACTCTCAGCAAGGACTGATATCTAATACTTATTATTAACTTCATTGATATGGCTGTGTGTCACGCAAAAAAGTTGGCACTTCAAAGCTGTGAACAGTACATTTGCATTTATTGCTACAGACCTGGCTGTTAGAAGAATATTTGAATACACATCAAGGTTCTCACAAAACACTAAAAACACCAATTAATCTAAATATGGATGAAACAGCTGGTGATTGGCTTGAAGAACCTAGAGATATGTAATACTAGAACAACTCAAAAGTGTAAGAAAAGTGTAAGAAAGACTCATTTACTATGTAGTAGGCCAGTTTTACTACGAAACAGTAAACCGGGGTTTGTCAGTGGAGAATTTGAGCACCTCTTCTTCTAAGGTATCTTTGAACAATTGAATGAACTGCAAGTATTCCTCCCTTTCCCTGCATATAACAGAGCAAGAGCTAGATAAAATCTGTAAACTTGTGTGCTCCTCCATCTGTAAATTATATGAAGACTTAAAACTAAGGAAAGCAAATAGAACTGTAGCAATCCAAACAGATAGTTCTGATTTTGCTGGCATGGATGGAAGACTATAATGGGGTATGTTTCAGCCTTATAACAAAATCAATAGCTTAAGAAAAACAATGTACTTTGCTAAATAATAATGGAGACCAGTAAGAGACTGAAAAAGACAGAAGGTTTCAGGTTTGGAAAAGTATTTTTTTACTCCTTAGAATGAAAGGATGAGGAGTCTTTCTTTCATTGAAAATTAAAGGGCATGCTGATTTCAAAATACGATCATTATAAATTTCTCCTTCTTATTATTCTCTCAACATAAATACTTTCAGGTCTGCATTTAACAGGATTCCACATGGAAGGAACATGGATATAAATACAGATAAAATTTATATTTTATAGAGAGATAAAATATAACAATGATGACTATAAAATTCACTAATTGTACTGTTCTTGAATTGTGTGTGAATTTTTAATGGAACAAGACAGTGTTTCCTGATAAGAGACACGGGAGCTTTCGTTCTACATTCCATGAAGCTATTAGGACCCCTAAACGAGATACAGTCTCACAATATGTTTCTCACACACTCTGCTGCTTTCTATAGCACTTAATATAAATTCTATAATAACTGTGATTGTATTATAGAAAGGCTACAATTGTAGAATCAATATCATAATAGAAAAGTTATAGTAACTCCCCAGCTAGAATACTGCAGTGGAATCAAGCTCATAAGAGGGCTGAAAGGCCTGCTTACCACTGTAATAGATAAATTACTGCCAAAGAATATCAGTGATAATGTATTGACCAGAAGTGTAGCTGAATATACTTCTGAGATGTTTGCCTCCTGTTGGTAATATTAAAATCTCTGATTTGTCCTGTACCCAAACTGAGTTTATCTTCCTTCCTGCTCCCAGTTCCAGTATCTACCTCGCCAGTAGGGAATGCAACAGAAAACCAGCTGATCCTCTTTCTCTGTGAACAACTTAACTTCAGAACAATAAAGAAAGATAAAGTATGCAAACCAGTTTCTACAAATAGAATCCATTTCTAGCTTAATCTGACAGACTATCTATTGTATGAATGCACCTGAATGTTCAAATAATGCTCTGAATTCCTTAATTTAATATTCTATATGGTGGAGGTCTGCTGTACGCAACCTAATCAACTAGTATATTATATGCTCCTAATAGTGGTGCATACTCTTCTAGTCAGATTTTGTGATGGGAGAATCAAGCCATTACAATATATTATGGAAATACAACTTCAGGTTACTTTGCAAGTAAATGACAGGATTCATAATACAGCATTTATGCTTTTCCTTTGAGAAGAACCAAAGAAGCAAGAAATTATCTGAAAGTATTCAAAAAATAAAACAGATATTCCTATATAAGTTCTTCCATTAATACCATATATTTACTTTATGTAAAGCAGTTCTGTAATCTGTAATTAGTGCGTACAAATGCATTTGTTACAGTAACCTGAATATTTCCAGACAATTAAAATCCATAGTTTAATTACTCATTATGTTGGCTTATTGTGAATGTTAAAGACAACATCTACAGCACTTTAATACTAAAAAAAATAGAATAGATGTGACTAAGTTGGAGTTTTCATATGAAACTAATTCTGCTTTTATTTATGCCATTATAAATCTAGGTAATACCAATATAAGAATTTAATCTTGAAATGTGCTGACTAAACCCGTAAAGAACAGTCTCGAAAAATCTTTTCTTTCTGTGAGTATCCTATAGATTCTAGACATCTTGTACCAAAAATATTATGTTTTCAGAGGATCTGTTACCATTTATGAATCTTGCCAGCAGGTTTAACTTTTCCATTATTCCAAGTATTAGACACTGCTAGCTTCTTGAAGGATGACTACAGAAACTTTGACTTTCTGAAATTTTGATCACTTACTTAAATATCTAAATGAATACCAAAGTCTTCTGAAAATCTGCCTCCTTGTGAAACAAGTACTTAAGAGACCACTATTTCTAAACACCTACTGAAAAAGATTTTACGTCTTTCTGTGTGGTGGCAATTCTGATACTGCAGTACTCATTTACTTGTTATTATGCTAGATTTCATTCAGTAGAACATAATTTAAAACTAATAAAAATGACAAACTATATTTTGACCATTAACTAAAATAACAAGAACAAACATTAGAGCTCACTCTTTTCTGATGAATGATGAATTTAACACAACCATCTTCCCTAAAGGAAAAAAGCCCTGCTGTCTTAACATACTAAGAAAATTGCCTTTTAATGATTATTCTGGAATCATAAGTATGTATCATTATATTGAACTGCAGGAGCAAAAATATGTTTATATTTAATTTATAAATCAACAAGTGCCTTTAATGGAGACTACCACTTGAACTAGATTTACTCAAGAACACCACACAGTTTGTTATTTTAAATTATTTCAGCAGTGAGTGTTTAAAGTTAAACCTCCAAAATTTCTGTGAAAAAGGTCACAATAAAGCTTTAAGTGTATTTCCTTTAAAAGCATCAACAGAAATAATTACAAACAATTTATGGAGATAAATATAAATTGTTTTCTGTGAGGAAAAAAATAATTTAGAGAATGCCATGACAGATCAAATTAGAGAGAAAAATATGTAGAAAAGCAACCAGTCCTTATGATAGCAGCTTAGTGGGCATATGCCTCTCATTTTGTAAATAATCTTCTTCTGTTAACAAACTGATTTTAAAGCATCCATTTTGATTAATAAAAAACCTCTCCTAGTAGATGTATAAACAAAGTTTATCTCACATTACTTGCAGCCTAAGGCATAATTGGCTGGTCATTTTAAAAGCTGTGCTTGGGAAAATGAAGGACTAATAACGTTGTTGAAAGAGTGAAATGAGTTCAGACAATTGACAGAAATGCTTTCTAAAGTTAATTATGTTTGCTTTCCCCTCTCCCTTGGTGTTCATTACCTTTAAACTGAGCCACACATTGGCAGAAGTAATTACCAGGTTGGTCAATGCAGGTGGCTCCATTCTTGCAGGGAAATGAAGCACACTCATCTATATCTATTTCACATCTTGCACCTTTGAAAAGATGAAAGATTTGAACATTTAGTAAGACAATCAGGTGCCAATTTCTAATTCATTTGCACCTCAAGAATGTCAAGCAACTTGTGAGGAGAAACTGATATAAATCAAATAAAGGGCCACACTACCAATGTCAGAATCCATTTAATTCTTATCACCACAAATGCATAACAACTTATTTCTGAGTTGCTAAATAGTAACTAATCTTCCTTGTGTGTGGGAGCTTTGAAGACCTTTTAAAATGCAGACTAATTTATCTTGTGCTATTTAGTTTACAGATGGAGTCAGTGTTCCAGCTTGTTGGAATGCAAATGAAACATCAGACCAGGGCAGATAGAGAGAAATGAGAAGGAAACTCAAGCAAATTAGTCACTGATGACTTAATGGATGCTTTGTGGACTACCTTGCTGTGGAAAACAAGGTTTACTATGAATACAACTCACCAGTAAAGCCAGGTAGACAGATGCATTCATAGCCACCAATAAGATCTGCACATGACGCGTTATGAAGACATGGAGAAGAATGGCATTCATTTATATTTGCTTCACAAGTTGTGCCTATAAATATAAAATGAGGCAAAAGGGGGAGAAGTTACTGCATAGCACATATAGTTAAATACCAGCATTTATTTTAACTGAATATTGCTCACTTACTGGAATCTATTTGACACCTTTTTTATGTTCAAATTTAGGCATCTATGACCGTATTTTGATATATTTAATGTTTAAGCTATTCACTAATTTTTCCAAAAGATTAAAACCACAGTAATTGAATAGATTCCTAAGGCTTAAAGCAGACAATTTTTCTTATTATATGAATATAGTAGAATAGAAAACAAATTACATTAAATATAATAGACTGCATTGCAATAATAAGAGAGGAAATGTACTTTGTGTTCCTGATAAGGCAATAGATGTACTCCTAGAAATGGAAAAAGAAATCTGATGTAGACAAGAACAACAAAAAAAATTATTCCAGTCCAGACTATGGCTCACATAACCACATAGCTACCTAAAGTATAAAAACACTCTGTTGCTAATGTTTCTGAGTGAACTTAATTTTTTATCACCTGAAGAATAAATGAAAAATGACATGAATTATGAGGCTGTAGAAGTTAAAAAAGTTTTAATAAATAAAAATGCAAGTGTTAGTGGTTCTGAATATAACTAGCAGTGGAAATGTAGCATTTTGCCCTGTGACATTTGAATTATAGATTGCTTTGTATTTCAATGATTAAAAATCCATGATGTTTAAAAAATGATGCACTAAAAAGAAAATGGATGCACTTTAAATTCCTAATCTGAGCTGAAAGCAAAGAATAGCTGCAGATATTAATGCATCCACTTATCAAAGTGATTACATTCTTCATATAAATTGTACCAATATGTCAAGAACAAAAACTTTACCACACAGGTCTTTTCTCTGATTCTATTACATTAAAACTACCAACCAAGGCTTACAGAAGACAGTATGTGCTCTTTGCAAAATTTTACTGAACCCCACTGATCCATTTTCAACAACTAAACCACCAGCCAGCAGAAAACATCTAGTACCATGCTGTCATGAAAACAAAGTATATAGCTTCAGTCAAGATGTGCTTATGCTGCATTGATATATCTTCAGATGACACTAAAATACACATACATGCCTCTCATGCAATACATTAAAAAATTGGTGTAAGATTCAGAGTAGGTTTACAAAGTTATAGTTCTATGGATTTTTAAATACCTTGAAATCCATCCTGACAGATGCAACTGAAGGCATTCAGATGATCAACACAAGTAGCTCCACTGTGACAAGGGTCACTAAGACATTCATCCACCTCAATCTCACAGTTATTACCTGGAAACAAGTGAAGGATTCACTTCATTAGGAACATGCCACTGGTGAGTCACCAGTGCAAGCAGCAACAACAAAATGGAATAACTGAGGTTAGGTACAGGGAACTTTTACCAATGATCCACATATTGTCTTTGGGGAATTCGTTTATTGTGATGAAAGGCAAAAGTTAAATGTGTATATATAATACATAATGTTCAACAAAGATCTGATGAGAATTTTACAGATTCAATTATAGATGTACTCAAAAATTTGCATATTTTTATATTTTAAGGGCAGTAGAGTCTTGAGCTTTCCTGAAACATCACAAAAGTGTAGCCATGATTTCTAAGACCAAATCCTAAAATATCATAGTCTTTTTCTATAGTATTCTTTTTCACTAATTTATTAATTTCTGGATTTATTATGAAGATCTCTATAAGAAATATTTGTAAAGGTTTCCATTATGACCAAATATTTTAATAATTTTATTTTGGAAACGAATACTAAAAAAGTTAGATATTGCCATGTATTTTTTTAAAATGTGGAGGAAAAAATTATAGATGCTGATTTTTTGTTGAGAATGAGGTACTTGATATTTTTTCTGGCCCTTGAAGTAGAACAAAGCTGAGAAAATATTTTTTGGTATTTTGAATACGATTTATCAAAACAGATGATATTGGCCTCAAATTTATTTTCACCTATGCCTAAAACATAGGTTAAAAGTTTCTGATTGTTTCAGAGGGGTTTTGAGGGATTTATCTGGCCACAGGAAAAGTATAAACTAAAAATACTGAGCTCCTATTATGTAGATACAATAATTTAACCAAACACTTCAATAAAATTCACCAAGAATTATCACTAGTAACATCAGACAATTTTACTTTATATTTTGGTAGTAATAAAATAAAGCAATCATAGAAACAAGAATCCATATCTAAAAAGGTTATTCTCCATCCCCTCCCCCCAACACTGTAATCTGGAATTGGCAGGATACTCTCTAATTTTAATGTGGTCAGACTCTGTACAGACAATGACCTGCAGAGTAAGTTTAAGCATGAGCAGGGTCTTGGATGTATATTTGGCAGTGGAGGCCCTTGTAACTGCAGCCTTATTGTTACAGGAAGCACAAAGCAAATAAATTATGGCCAACTTGCATATGGTTGGGAGTTACAACCGCATCAGTGTAAGACAAACCCGCTGTCTGAAATAGTATAAAGTAAGAGTTATTGGAGTGGAAATAGTCCCTTGTAGTCAGTATTTTTTACAGCTGAATACCCTTACACAGCCGAGTACTTTTGTGTGCCAGGAAACAAAAGTTGCTTCTGCCTGAATCAGAGGCATACTGCTCAATTATACCAATTGTTACTTTTGAATAACCTTCTTTTCTGTGATTTAGGACTTCGTGACTTAAACAGATGTTAAACAACACTCCTTTGAACCCACCTATAAAACCAGGTGCACAGAAACAAAGATAGCCATCCAATGTGTCTTTACAGATGCTGGAGGCTCCACATGGCTGTGACAGGCAGGCAGCAACATCTGCTTCACAAAACTGACCAGTAAAACCTGATGAGAAATAGAGCAACAGAAGACATAAAAACTTTATTATCACATTTAGTCTGAGAAAACAGACAAGCAAGACACGAATTTTGCTAAGTACTTTTGTGTTCTTTACTTATATTTAAAAATTTTAGTTAGGATACAGTATATATAATACAATATTAATCATAATACAAATATATTTATATAATATAAAAATATATTATTAATAATATAATACAATATTCCAGGTTTTTAGAAAGTTTCTGTTTCATGTACAAAGCAATTCTGAACTGTGTGATAAAGCCATACTTGCAATAAGAATGAAAACCATTCAAGATACCACAGGTCTTCAAAAGAATTTGACAGAATGTAAATTTCTTCAAGTGGTTTTAGGCAGATATTATTTATTTTACTGAAATACTATATATATGTCAATAAAAGCCTTCTTATTTTTAGTGTGTTGTTCTGTACACCACACTAAGAAAATGTCCTGTTTCCAAGTCAAAAAAGAAACTATACAAATACATTCTGTTATAAAGCAGGTATTAAAATATCTGACATATCTGGCACTTTATTGGTATTGATTTTTTGAACCAGTTAACTTATTGTTAAAAAACCTAATCTTGTGAAACACTGTGCATCCATGTTTCACACTGATTGCTATATATGCAAAAAAAATAATTAAAAATTCAACTATAAAATATGAGTTAACACTTTACACTTAGGATATATAGGCCATGGTGTTACAGTTTCTGAAGACATTATCCAGCAAAAAAATCACAAGTTTTGTTGATAGCATCACCTTTATTTTAGAACATATACAATATACAATAAATAGTTGCAAATAAATATTCTTTGTTTCACTGAAAAATAGTTGTTTCCAAACCACTATAATTTTTTAAATTAATTTTAAAATTAATTTATAAAAAGCAATTAAAAACCCAATCATTGCATGTGGAACTAGGATCCAAGTGCTGAATATAAATCCTATGTTTTAAACTTTAGACATTTGTTGTCTGTCCTTAAAAATCAGTGAGTTAAAGTAGTATAGTTCTGTGTTCTCCTATTAACCAAGATTCTTAAGTTTCTAAAGGTTTTTAGATTCTTGTAAATAGAATGTTTCAGCAAAGATCAAAGGAGACTTGACCAATTTATTATACTTTAACAATTACAGCATGAAAAGCCACTAAAGACTTCAACCAGAGATTTGGTCCAGTGAACTAAATATAATTAATTCCAATGTCTTATAAACCTGGATTCCAAATCTAGCTGAAGATCTGAACTTCACATTTCATTTTTAAAAAGATTTATAAACGAATGTATGGTTCCATAGCACAGGTATTGCCAGGAGAAATTCTAGCGTACCATCGAGTTGCCCCATATCTGACCCTAAGTTCATCAATGTTTTACAGAACAAAGAGTAAAAGGAAGAATCTTTGGTCAAAGGTGTTCAAACAGATTTGTATTCCTACAGTGTACTGTGATAGCTTTAAAAACTAAACATAACCCTATTTTTATAGCATCTATTAAGTGTAGATCCAGAGTAATAAATTATTATAAAATTTTAAAAGTTCAGTCCTGCTTGGGCCTAGTTTAGCATAGTCTTCAAATTAAAGGAAATGTAAACTATGTCCTTAGGGCATAACTGGAGAGCTCCTGATCTGGAAGATTTTTTTGAGTTTTTGAACAGCTGGTTAGATGATGTAAGGCAGCAACTTCTGACCATCAGGGTAAATTGCTGAAACATATTGTGCTTTAGAACTCCTGGCTTGTATAACAAGCCCTTGAGCCATAAATACAAGACAATGCATATTAAAATTGCCCTATACATGCACTCACTTTCTAAATCTAGAAAGGTGTCTTCAAGCTATGTTTCTATTCCATCCCAAACACCAGATGTGCAGCCATCTCACACAGCTGAAGTTTTTCTCCCTGTTGATTGCTATTAAAAATGTAAGCATCTTTCTCATTTTTGCCTTCACAAATAGATGTTAACATCTGCTCACCAAAGTACTACATAAAACTAATATAAAAAAACATCATTAAGAAGTAAAATGGAAACATAAATCAGTGATGGCAGCATTTATATACAGATATATGTATAACTGTTATATATGGTCATGTGACTGTGATCCAAGTGGAGACACTGAATATAGAAAAGCAAACATATTTTGTCTGACAAACTGAAAATAAATATTCATAATAACTTTATAAATTGGAAATAAAGATCTTAACCTATGTATGCTTTTATTTGTGTGTTTTGAATTAATTATCAAAGTATTTCAGAAGGTACAAGTATATCTGAAGTTACCATATTAAGTTGAAGAACAAAGGGTAGAGGTTTCATAACCCAATTTTAATATTAAAAATCTGGTTTTGTATAAAGTTTCTTATCAAAACAGATTCAGCAACAGTATTTTAGAATATACTATTTCCTATCATAAGAAATGAGTAAATATCTGTCGTTTTTTCTGCTACAGACACTCAAAAGATACTTAATGAATTTAAAGAATGGAAATCTAGCAGCAGAGGATTTAGATTTTTTATTTTTCTTAGAAATGCCACGTTTACATTCTTACTGACAAACCCAAATGCCTCATGATAGAAGTGATTTTTTCTAGTCAGACTGTGACACTCAAACTCTCCAGGGAGATCGCTGCTTTGTGATCCATTCTGACATAGTCCAGCCACACAGTGGTTTATGGCAATTTCACTACATGACTCCTTATATTCTGGATGGCAGGTACATCTGAAGCCATTAACTGGAACCTCACATTAAGGGTTATTGTCAGGGCCGGCTGGATTTCATGCATGTTTGTTCACTCTTCTTGAACAAATATTACTTCTGGGGAAAAAGTTATATGGTTCTGGTTAAAATTACAGCTGGGAAAAACTTCAACAGACTGAAAGAAACAAATGTCAGAATTCAATAAATGCATTTAAAACCCAGACAATATTTTCACTATCATTAATTTCTGGCTAATGTGTTGCTAATTTCTCCTTTTTTGCACTGGATGTAATAACGGTAATACACAAGCCATTTCATTTATTTTGCTTTTGAGGTAGAGTGATCCTTATTGTTTTTGTCATTCAACATCCATCATAATGAAATCCTACTTTTACTTGGGTCCTCTTGAATTTCAAATTTTAAAATGTACTCATTGCAAAAACTACACAAAATATAAAAATTTTCAAAAATATTAAACTAATAATACCATAATTGAATAGAGGAAGGGTAATAAAGAGGAAAAATCATCACTTGTGGATGAAAGACAGAGGACAAAAAAGACTGTTATTGCCTCAGATGATACAACAGTAAAGTGTTTTATTGTGACCATCTGTTCTAATAAATACATGTGATTGTTGTATTGAAGTAGCCAGTCACAACTGTAAAAGACAGTTTTTTATAAAAGATACAATTTTCTCTGTTGTATCCTTCTTGAGTATATCGTTTCTGGAACTTGGAGGTCAAAATCCAGTAATACTAAGTCAAGACAATTTGAACTTCAGCAATTAGATTAGAATAACAGAATTTCTCTCTAAAGGTTTTTAAAAATTTGTGTTCCAAAATCAAAGAGGTTGAGAAACGATGCACATGCAACATTAAGAAACTTTTTGTGTTCTCTGAAGAGTGATTATTTTCACAAGCAGATTTTCTGATCTATTGTCCACAATCTGAAAAATGGTATTCTGTTCCTGTGTGAAATTCAGCTGGTTTGTTTCCCAATCTAGCCTGGGGACAAATTAAAACTTGCATTTAGGGTGTTTGTGCTCCAGGTCCTTACATATGTGTTCCATTTCTGAAACAAGTAGAACAACATTCTAAGGCAAAATGTTTTCAACATATTTACAATTTTCTGTCATTTAGGTTTGAAGTGTTTCAACAGCTTTACATCCTTTGCAAAGATTTTAAAATAAGTAGTAAGTGAAAAAAAAAAAAAGGCTCCTAGGCCAAAAGTCAGTTTTTATCCCATCACGTCAGCGTTTTCTGATGAAATAACATTTAATTGGAAATTCCTCAAAAAGCTCTACTGGCAGCTGAAAGTCATCATTACAACTTGCTTTGAATTTTATATTATGATTTTCTGGCAGGCAGACTGCAGCAAAAACTTGTATACATTAGTAAAGCTCAATTTAGTAAATAGTAGTCAGTCCTCCTTCTGCTTACCACTCGCTCACTTCGGTATCAACATATACATGTACGTTTAAATTTATTCTTGATGCCACAGAAGTTCTGCCTCCACCATATTAGGTTGTTTACCATAAACGCTAATGTGACAATGATAGCAAGCTGATGCATCTATCATAGGCAACAAAAGGAGATTTCATCTAGGCTACAGATAGTATTTTTTCTCCAAGATGAGTTTGTTCTAAAATCAGTTCTCAGTGGATAGGCTTCACAGGTAGAACTTGCAGAGCATATATGAGCCTGAATCCACTTGTCTTTCTGGCCCTCTGCTAGGCTTTTACCAAGCAATTACTGTTGTCCAATTTGCCCTAGTCACCATGGCCCAGTGATGACCAGACAACCTACAGTGACAAGGTAGGTCTGAGATGAAGCTGAGAAGTCAAAGTCAGCAAGGCGAGGTCAGATTGGCAGAAGCCTGCTATTACATTCTACCATCACTTCTTGCAGAAGTAGAGCTCCTGACTAGATATCTCAACATGATTTCTTTCGCCACAGCACCAGTACTGAATCCATAGTCAGTGAATTTCCTAGATGTTTTGGCAGATTAATGCCTTTTTGTTGCCAATTTGTATGTACTTGCTTATGACTGCCAAAGAGGATGTGTCTTCATTCAACTGAATCTTCTTTCTTTTCCAGACCATCATAAGACTTTTTGCTTGTCTCCCTCCCACATTGGTGCCATCTGCAAGTTCAGTCATAATATTCCCAATTCAGTCATCCAAGCGAAGAACATTGATGATGAACATTAGTGGACCCAAACCACTTTTAGTGAAATTCTCTTCCACACAGAATCACTATCATGGGTTGTTTTTTTTTTTTTTACCAATAAGATACATGTCTTTTAGTGGTAGTTTCACTGAGACACTGTTTCCTTGTTTTCCTTATAAAAATGGAGATGCACTCAAGACATATACCACTCACTTCTTCCTTATCCAGAAGGATTTTTACCACCTGAGAACAGACATTGCAATGGTTTCACACAATTTGCTTTTGAGATATTCATATTACCTAGTAACTGTCATCTTTTTGTTGGTTTCAGATGCTTATAAATAGTTCATGTTTACACTTTCTCTTGTATTTTTTCAAGAATTCAAGTTAAATCTGACAGTTCTATACTTCACCTCTGCTCTTTTCTACCTTTCTGTCATTTGACCTATCCACAAGCCAACAGGTCTGAAGTTGCTCCTAATAAAATACCACAGCTGAAGTTGTGGTCAAACAGACTTTAAAGTATGCATTTTCATCTAAGAGTTTTCTAGATTATTCTTGTTTTGTATGGTCAAAGATCTTCCTTTTAGACAGTTCCCTGTAGTTGAATGTTTTTGCTTAAGCTCAAGCAGAAAGGATGTAAAAAAATTCTTGGCATCGTATGTCAACAACCTTCTTTGGAAGGAAATGGACTGATACTTTCCTTTCTCTCTTCTAAAGAATTACCCAAATATAGTCTCATATTTTCTTTTTTTTTTTTTTGTCTTGAATATAGAGCAAAAAAGCAGAACACCAGTTAATTATCTAGAACGTTCTTTTAAAAGAAGTGACTTAATAAACTCTTACTAGTGATCTTCAAATTTCTTTATAAGACCCCTGACTTTTCTATTGCTTTCTTTTGCCTCATTCTCCTGTCTAGAATTTCTTTCTCCCTGTGAGACCTAATGAGTGCATCAGTTCTCTCTTAGCAGCCTGACTTGAATGACCATTTCTATTGCTTAATTAGACTTTAAGCCATACAATTTAATGAGAAGATGTAAGAGAACTATTGCCATAGAGTGTTTTTCTTTTAAAAGATCCCTCAAACTTAGCAAAAGGGCTACAAAGGCCAAATATATCATTCAGTACTGTAGGAACATTTTTGTTAGTTCCACTAAAAGATGGATTAGACCTAGAGGAAAAGGATTAAGTGAAAACAGAGGCATACTCTATATATCTTACAGAAATACACCAGAAGACTTATAGCTTTTACAACAGAAGTTTGATTACTGTACCATAGCAGGCAACTTCATATTCTCTATTATTTACACTAAGAAGCCACAGAATAAGTTTTTATTCTGACCTGAGTTTGTTGCCTTGGAACGTGTCAGACTATCTTGTAATTTTGTGGTATGATGCATTAGAACAAGACCTAATGCTATTGTAAAATGATACAGACACAAAAGTAGAAAGTTAAAAGTAAAACCTTATGATATATAGCAGTTACCCATTTTCATTTTACAGAGAGGACCGTAAAGTGATCAGCGTGTGTGACTTCTTTTGGGATTATGTCAAGACATAATGAGAAGGTGGTGTGTGTCACAGTACATATCTTATTTCTTATTACTAGTTGGTACTTTATTACCCTTTCCTATGTAGTTTCTTCTTGTAATTTATATATAAAAACTATAGCATTTATAAATTCCCTTATGCATAATGAAAAAAATGACAGTAGGAAATTGCCTAGTAGAAGTAGTTCTGACTTCCTCTTATAATTTTTTGTTGGATGATCTCATAGCAGTCTAATATGATATCATATACAGAAACATAACTATGGAGCCTGAAAAATGGCAAAATTTCAGCAGATAATTAAAGCTAAGTTCCAGATACATACTCCTTTCCTCTCTCTGTAAAGGAGTGACTGCATATGTTACTTTTTTTTTAAAACAAATTCTATGTAACAAGACCAAAATAAATATTTGAGATATTTGTTTCCAAAGCAGGCAAAACCAGTCAGAGTCAGGGAAAAAACAATGCTGCTAGTAGGTCAATATGTAACAGCTGGCTTCATCTTCAGGGCCCGTGGCATTTTTTAAACATAAAAGTTAGTAATAATATTTCACAGTAATAGACTAATAAGCTAGAAGTAAAAAATCTTACCACCCAGATGATGCTAGTTAGAAAATAAAAAAGTAACTTGACTTGATTCTCAGCTGATTTAGAGCACCAGTAGGAAGATTAACTCAAATTAAAACGATAGCGCTCCATCAGTGAGCATCTCTCTTAAAGAGAAAAATGAGGAAAGAAAAAAATCTATAAAAGTTTTCTACATAAAGCTTGTTTTGTAAAAGCATATTTCTTAGAGGACTTCCTATTTGTTTAGTTTTGTTTTTTTCTCTCGCTGATAGTTTACAGGTAGATTACACGGAATATTTCTGCCTGTGCGGCATTAAAAGATAAATCACCTCTATTTCCTTGCATCACTGATACATGCAATAGTCATGCTTTAAGAGAATATATAAGGAATGGAGATATATAATTTTCAAATTTCTAATATTCCTTAGAAATAAATATCTGTGAATTTCAATACAAACCAAATCTATCTGATGTACTATGTTTTTATATAAAAACAACAATAAAAATATAAACAACAATAGTAATAATTAAAATATATTTTCTAACTTCTGATAATTACACAAAATGTAACTCAGTTTAACATCTCTGAAAAGAAAGTAAGTGAAACACAAAAATCCCAGTAAAATCAGCAGAAGCAGTGGGCAGTGTTGCTATCCTCCATCAGTCGCATCTCAGAGGCCTTTCATAATTCACGTGACAAGATTAAGGAGATAAGAAGATGAGCTACCCTTCACAGTGTGACCTGGTATTATATTAAATAAGGGGCTCTTCAGTGCAATATTCCAATTTTAGAGATAAATTTGTTACAGGAAGTAAATTCAATGACTTTATTTAAAAGAGAATGGTTTCTGAAGTGCAACATAAAGTTGGTCGTGCATTTCCTCAGAAGTGTAAAAGTTTTTAAAGTAAAAATCAGGAAAACAAATAAGAAAATAAAAATAAACACACGTTAGCCCGCTCTTCATGTAATTCATGGCATTAAGCTTGGCAGATAATACACAATCAAAATTGGGGGGTTGAATTATTTCTTAGAACTTGCTGATAACCTGTCAGACAGTGCGAAAAAAACATAGACACTCCCTTTCATCCATCATATATTTTCTAGTTTAGCTTTTGTAATTTTCAAAGTTAATATAAGATCCAACTATGATCCTTCATTTCCTATCAGATTAGAACACCCGAAAAGCTG
>JAVSBS010015510.1:0-37852 GCA_033124195.1 Coracias cyanogaster | reverse complement strand
GATGCCAGCATCCTTTACATAGTTCTTCATGGATTTGCTCTGGAGGATGGAAGCACAGCAGGGGTTTGCCTCCTCCTAAGAACACAGCCCTGTGTTAACCTTCCTACTCCTCCCACTTCAAAAAAAGCCAGGAGAGGGGGATGTCAGCCAAGCTTCTGATTTTTGTCCCACCACTTTGAACTTGATGGAATTACAGAAAGTGAAAACCTCACCTCCAGGAGGAAGTTTATCAAGAGAGTTATATAAACATAAACATGTATGAAGGCCCAATCATCTTACAAATAAATAAATAACGGCCCTGTTTCTGTTACATGCTGGCAGCAATCTAACCTCTTGCAGCCCACCGCCTTGGAAGAAAACTTACAACAAAGAAAGCTCACCCGCTATAGACGCTTTGCCCTGACATATAAGTGACATACAATGCGGCATGTCTCCAGTGCTCTGTGCCATGGCCGCGCTCATCGCCAAGTCCTCTAGGACAGTTTGAAGCATGTAACACTTTTCAGCGAGGATGCCCCAGGTGTCCTCCTGCCCTTGGCCAGCAGAGAGGAGAGGTTCACTCCTTGCTCTCACCACCACTGCACTGCAGCTGGCCCCCCTCGGGGGGACAGGTGCAAATCTGGGTACCCTGGGTGGTGACAGTACCAGCGGGCACGGCCATCTCCTCCTCATTGTAGCAGACACAGCGGGGGCAGCCATCGGCCACGGGGCTGCCCACAGCCTGGCAGGTGGGGGGCAGGCGGGGGCACAGAGGGACGCAGGTGATGTCCCCGGTGGGGTGGCAAGTGCACAGCTTGCGGGCAAAGTCGATGTAGAAGGAGCGGCCGGCGGGGACATGGCCGCTGTCGAAGCCTTGCATCTCGCAGTCGCTCTCCAGGTAGGGTGGGCAGGCACAGGGTGGGGGACAGGGGGGGCAGCAGCCCTCGGCAGTGGCCGTGGTGGGCCCCTCCACATCCCTCTCAGGGCACGGGGTGCAGGCACTGCGATCACACGTGGGTTTTGAGGCAGCGCTGCAGAGCAGAAGGCAGGCGAGTGACAGGTGAAGGGCACTGGTGAGAGCCATGCTTCTGGGAAAAGAAAGGGAGAGATAGGCGCAGGTGTGACACCAACCTCCCACAGTCTGGACCCCTCCCAAGGTTTAAAGCAAGTGAGATGAAGACACCTCACCCCAACATGCCCATTAGCTGTAGTTTTGGTCATCAGGAGCTTGCTGGCACCAGGGCAGTTTGCTCTAAAACAGAAAGTCTTGTGCCCAAAAGCTCATCGTGGCTCGACTCAGGTGTCCTCCACCCATCAGCTGTTCAAATGGCTTCAAGGTGGGCACTGGGTTAGCAAAGTCCACGTTGCATCACACACTGAGCTTTGGCACCGTTGCCCTGGCCAGCAAATGACACTTGCTCACCCCTATATTGAGGCTAATGTTTTAGTGACTAATTGTCCCTGGGAAACATTCAGGCATGGACACATGAAGGGCTCAGAGAAACACTACCTGCTTTGGTGGCTCATCCTGCAGCTACTACTGCAGCTGGGACCCTACTTCTCCACAGACAAGGTCTGGATGTCAGCTCGCAGCCCCTCACGCTGTGCCACTCACCCCCTCGCAGCTCACTGCCTGCCTTTTCCAGCCACCTCACTCCCTCATGGGAAGGCAAGGGGGGTCACCTCATCCTTGTTTCAACTTGTGAAGCTTTTGCTTCATCAGGAACATGTTTCCGATGTCAGGCACACCTGTGTGACTCTGCTCTTTGCATTTGTCATTTTTTTTTGGCCAGTCCGTTTTCAATCGGAGAGTCATTCACAGGCATGAAATTCCCTTCCCGTGCCTGCTCCCACCTCCGCCACTTACATGTCCGAGGATGCACCGCAGTGCCTGACAGCTCATGCTGTCTCCTTTCTCTATTTTAAGGCTAAGGACTCTTTTTTGCAGACTGCCAGCTTTTCAAGACAATACATTTCTTTAAATGCAGCCTTTCAGATCCCTTCCTTCTGCCCGAGTGACCTTATGTCCTGCTGTATTAGATACGGCTGCTTCCCTCCTGCACTGGGTCCTTCCAGGCTGGGTCTCGTCTCTGGCTGCCAACTTTGATTACAATTATATCATTACCTTCATACTGTGTATCTTATAGTCCCAATTTCCTACTTTTGCAGGCATGCAGCTACTTGCAATTACTTCTTTACATTTATTTAAACAAAAATGTTTCTAAATTACATAACTATAAGGAGAAAACTTAAAAGCATGAACTCCATCCATCTTCAACATCAAAAAAGGAAGACTTTAAAGAACTCCTGTTTTTAAAGCAAACTCTTGCTTAAGTTACTCATAACTGCTTCATCCTTGCTGTAAGTTACTGTTCTGCCCCTTTGTTTCATTCACTTGCTTTACTGATTATCATCATTCCCGGCAGACTGATGGCTGTGCTGAGCAGCACGGAGCCCACACCCACGCAACATGGAAAGGCGGCTGCTCGGAGACGATCTCCCTTCCCCAGCCCCAAGCTGAGAGCTCCCTCCTGGCTGCCCCAGCTTCATTTGCCCAGTTCCTCTGAGCTTCTTAAACAGACGGAGCCAGGCATCGCCATCAGACACCATTAAGCCTAAGGTTTTGCACACCCAAACCTCTGCTCAACCCCTGCAGCCCCGTTCACCACCAGAACCTCTGATCCCCACCTAGCAATGAAATGTAACTTCTTCAGTAGACCCGCTTTCCAACAAAACCACAACATGGAGTTTGTCATCGGGGAGCTGCAGCGGCAGCAGCCTCCTGCTCATGCCAGGCCACTTTTCCTGGTTAAAATGCTCACCCTCCCCATTAGTTCTGGAAAACCAGGCTGCAGGCTGGCTGAGATGCTCCCCTCCTTGCCATGTCCCCGTGAGGCCCGGCTGTGGCCATGCCACAAGGTGCTGGTTACCTGCAGGGTGTCCAGGCGGGCACCAGGATGTGATGCAGGACCCTGGGTGGTGTCTCTGGTCTTTGCCCCACAGCCCTCCTGGGCTCTCTATTTATGTGCTGCCAGTGGTGACTCTACGATGGAATACTGCTGGGGGGAGACAGGGGAGGCGGGGAAGCCTCTGTAACTGCAAAAGGTGGCTGGGCAGGGCCAGCAAGATGCTTATCTTGCTAGTGCTGTTGGTTTAGTCAGTCTGACTGCAGACTAATCCGACCTCTCCCGGCTGTCTGCAGGTCTGTCTTTTCTCCCCACACCCCTCTTCGCAGACTTCAGCCAGGGTTTCTGAAGCATCAGCATTCTCCTGTGCTTCGCTGGCTGCCAGGGGCATGGATGCTGGTGTCCAGAGGAAAAGGAAAATAATTTTTAAAATTCTAGCAAGGCAGCATAAGTGGAGGGCAGTCAGTTCTGGGTTGATACATCCCACATAGCTCCCTCTCAGAAGCCAGAGGTGGGCACGCATCTTCTCAGGGCACACATTTTATCCTTATCTCCATGCAGCTTCCCAGGGCAGGGCAGCCCTTCCGTGCTGCATGCTTGACACACATCATTGAAAGCACTTTGTGCCCTCTGTGGCTGTTTTCCTCTGGATTAAGCAGCAGGGAGCCACATGTCCCTGCGGAGAAGTTATGCATGAGTTTCGTGTGCAGGCATAACCTGCGTGCCCTGACCAGTGCAGGCAGCCCAAGGTCTCCCGGGGCCATTTGCTCCCTGGTCTGAAAACATCTTAGCCTGATGTTCTAATGAGTTCATTGGAAATGTGCCCTCCAACCTTGCAGAGCAATGGGATGAAGAGCAGAGACATCTTGCTGCAGATGGGACTGTGGAGAGCAGCAAGAGTTTTGGGAGCACACAATGTTCCATGTGCACACATTTGCACCTGTCAGAGCAGGAGGTGTTGGGAGAAGAGCATGGGCTGGTGCTGCAGGACCTGCACCAGAGCTGGACACTGCACTCAGGGCATGGGATGGGATGCTGCCCAGCCCTCGTCCTCCTCCCACCACCCTCTCACAGCTCCTTAAGCCTGAAAATCTCCATTCCTCTGGTAGATATGTGGGACCTCCACACCCCGCAGAGCCCAAGAGCACCAAGCTGTGCTGAGCTAGGTGGCCACCTCTCGCTGGCTACAGAAAATACTGACAGGGCCTCAGTGGTGAAGGAAGAGAAAGGAACCCGAAAGACCAGTTATCTGGAAGGTGTTGTCACTGTTGAAGGGCAGCCCTGGGGATGTGGGGAGAAGGGACCACAGGCAGCAGGTGAAACATTTGGCTCTTGGTCCCATTGCTGACACTGATGTTGTGTGAGGGCGCTTGTTTACAGGCCCTGTAGGGATTTCTGCAGACAAGGCAAATCAAACCTCCTCCCCTGCTTCCCGAGGCCTTTTCTACTCCAGAGATGTGACGGGCAGGGTAACACCAGCCAGACTGAGCCCTCTGACCTGCCCGTACACCCAACCCAACACCCCAGGGTGCTGGCAGGGCAGTGCTCTGCCCTAGGCACATACTGTGGGGTGCATCTGCATCTTCAGGGTCACAGCCTGTGGCAAACTACAGCAGATACAACACTGACATCCCTGGCCAGGGCAATACCACCATCAGATGTGCCCACTGGGGGTAGCCCTCACGGGCAGGGGTTAGGGGCCCTGGGAGCGCCTCGGTGAGGCTGGCTCCAGCCCAGGTGGAGTAATCCCAAAATATGTGGAGTTTGCACCCAACTTTATTGGTTCCCACACTAATAGCTAACATCAGAAACTGTTGTAAGTATCCATGGTTACTATTCAGCTGTTCCTTCATCCTCTGCCAAAGCGCAGCTGCCTGCCCCATAGCCTGCCTGCAGCTGACAGCCACCACCTCCCAGTACTGGTGCTTTTGGGAGCGCTGGAAGCTCTGGGATTCAGGCGGAGCTGTAGGGACCCTGCGGACTGAAAGGAGCCTCAGGGCAGCAGAAGCCTGGGCAGTCATTACGTGCTGTTAGCCTGTCCTCTGGTGGTTTTTTTTCCAGAGCTGCCACATTTTGCACGCCCAGGTGAGGGCACAGCCCCACACGCTGCACGCTCAGCGTTGCAGCCTCCTCTGCAAGCATTCTCTTCAACTGTGTCAAACAATGCATTCGTTTCAGTTCAGACTCACAGTAATGGAACATCTTTTGTATAAACATATGCAGCTTCTGAGGAGAGCTCACCAGCACGGCTTGTCCCCCAAGGCCCTGGGTGCTGCTAGAGCAAAAGGAGAGATGTCTTAAGCTTTTTTTTGCACACACACACAGAGCAGCAGCAGCCTGGAGCTCTCATTCTTCCGGCAAAGCTCTTGGGTGTGACCCAGGCATCCTAAGGCTTCCCTAAACCCCTGGGAGCAGCCTGCCAAGCATGGAGGGTTTTATTTCCATGTGCACTTAGAGGGGCAGTCTCTGTGGTACGGTGGCAGCAGTGTCCAGGCATGGGCAGGTCACCTCTTTGAAGGTACTCATGTCTCTGGAGCAGCCCAAGGAGCTGTCTCATCCCTGACCTTAAAACCTGTGAGCTGCCTTTGAGAACAAGAGCGGTCCCCTTGGGGTGCTCACATAGGAGGTGGAAGTTGGAGGGGACACGGTCCCAGCTCCCAATGAAAGGGAGCTCTCTGCAAAGAGAGATGTTCCCCTGCCTGTCAACTGGAAGCAAATCTCTGCTCCTTTTCTTGCAGCTGGGGCTGTTGTACAGGAGGGCATACTGCTGTTAGGGGCATCAAGAAGGGTCTAGCATGTCCCAGGATTCAGAGGTCCAGATTAAAGCTCATTTCTGGGCTTTATGGAGTTATGGTGCACTTTAAGACCTACTTGTTTGAGTTTGGAATACATGCATGGACTAGTATCTTTCAGTTTGCAACAGAGCTGCTAAATACTATACAATAAGGCTGAGCTAATCAGCTTTTACTTTTTCTGGGCAAATATGTTTTCTACTCAAGGAAAATCTCACAGAAGATTGGATATAGCTTGTGTCACTCAGGAAACAAAAGACAGCAGAGACACTTGTCCTAAATATAAATACTTTACATTCTATAATTTAATAAAAGTCTCATACAAACTAGATTAGACTGAAAGTATGGACTAGCCACTTAGCTACAAGCCAAAATCAAAACTGGTTGTTGTCCCCTTGGAGCAGCTCCCAGACTTATGGAAAGATTGCAAAGCTCCTTGTGTCTTTTGAGAGCAAATCCCCTGATCTGGGTTTCAATGGTGCTTCAGGTTGGCCCCACAGCCCTCCTTTCAGATTTGCTTTCATTTATGTTTTTTGCAGCCAAGGCAAATGGCGCTTGTGGCCTTCGTTAACAGTTCCTGGAACGTAATACTCTGACAGCAAAATTAAGATCAACCTCTCCTTCCTCTCTACCTCTCAATAACCATCTCTCAAGATGTATATTCATGAGATGACTGTTACAGAAGATGGGGATGAAGCCATATCCCCTCTCCCAGTTACTATATCATGAGAATGAGTCTTGTTGAATGGATTCAGGTCACTACCTCCTCCTGCAGGACTATGCATGAGACACCCAGTGCCACCAGCTTGCCCTGATACAAGGAAGGTGTTTTCCAAATGCTCATTTCCACTACAGAAGTGATCATTCCTCACCAGCCCAGCACCTCATCCCCCATGCCCATCCCATCCCTCAGCTGTCCCTTCTTGTCCCTCCTGCCTGTGCCTGCTCAGCTCCCCACCTTTTATGTATCAGGCACCCATGTTCCACCTGCTCCCCTTATCAACACTCCTCTGGGGCCCTACCTCTCCCACTTTCCCCTGGGGAGAAGACAAAGATGCTGCCTCCTTGGCCCCCAAATGAAGTCAGGGATGAGAAGGAGGGTCTCCTGCGGGGGGGTGCCTGCAGCCACCCTCCAAAAAGTGGAAAGGAGCAGGAGGGTGCAGCTGTGATGTGGCTTGCACTCAGCCCTCAAGGAAGCTGGAGCTTCTTATGGTGAAGACAGGCTCCAGCGCAGGTGGGACCAGGACAGCTTGCAGCATCTACAACACCGGCAGTGCATAGGTAGCTATAGGTAACAAACACACCAAATCCCCACCTGCTAAAATCTGGACAATAATAACCAACCCCTTCCCATTCCCAACCCCTCCCGTGTTACCTCTCCAGCCCTGGGTAACTCCACATAACCAAACATGGCTATTAAACATTTTAGTTATCTTCTCTTTAGTGGTATTCTGGGTGGCATTTAGCAGACAATTGGTTATTACATTACAATTTTCACCTAGTCTTTTTGAGAAACTATCATCTGGATCAGACCAGGAAGCACCCTCTGCTGGGTGGTTCGGGCTCGGGGGGCTCAGCCAGCCCTGCCGGAGGAGCGGAGGTGGGTGCAGCCAAGCTGCTGTGCTCCTTCTTGTCATTTCTGCTGACAAAGGTGAGGAGGTCCATCGCTGTGACCACACCAAACACCATCTGCTTCATGAAGGAACTGCCATTTCCATTGACTGTAAGCACAGAAAATGCTAATTAATGAGGGGGAAAAACAAACAAACAAAGCGAAAACTAAGAGAAAAAAAGAAAAAAAAAGGAAAAATTCCACAGCTGTGCGGAGGCTGCTATTCATTTATTAAGAGAAACCCTTAACAGGAACAGCAGCTGTTTCTGCTCTGCCTCAACAGAAATAACTGATGCAGCCTTGGTTGGGTTACTGGAATCATGTCAGGGAGGTTTTAGCTGCAAATAGTGCACCCTTTACCAGAGCACGAAGCTTAATTTCCCAGGTTGTTTTTACCCAACGTCTGTTCCAGGCCTGCTGCTATCACCACAAAACTTTTCACACCAAACTAATGAGACTCTTTAAGAGGAGCAGTGAGACACTTTCTACTCTGTTCTCATAAAGTCCTAGGCCATCATTAATAACACAGCATTGCAACAATTGCTTTAACTATCTGAGAAATGTTTTCTTAAATAAAAATAAAATTAGCCGCCAGAGCCCAAACACAAGATAAAATGCAAGCTCCAAAGTTGTGGGAAGAAAGTAATAAATAAGGGAGTAACTGTGACAGCATTAAAATAGCAACTCTGGAAAAGAAAATGGGGGTTGTTTGAAAACCAGAGCAAGAGGCACAGCATACAGCTGGCTGATATTTTTTGATTGGTACCATTTAATTTTGCGGATGCCATTTAATGTATATTGAAATGTGATACAAAATAGAGTTTCATTATCTTACGACAACATAGCTGAGAAAGGAAATTCTGCCTAGTGTTATTTTTTTGTGAGAGAATCGGAAATGTACATCAAAGGCTTTTGTTTGCAACATCTTGTGGGAACATGGCTGGACTTGCATGCCAGCTTCATAGTTGATGGGGCTTCAGGGTGGTGGACCACAGAGATACAAGCAGAGGGATTGGACTGTTGCACATGGTGGGTTTTGGAGGCCCCAAGTTCAGCAGGAAGCCCTTTGCTGGCAGTTGATACAGTGCAATATTGCGTGCTGCTCACAGTAGGAATTCTTTGTATGTTCAATGTGTCATCCCATAAAATCAGTATAATTACACCCTTCAGCTCTAATTTGGGGGACCTAAACATGGGTATTCTGACTGCTTTTTCATGTTGCTAACATTTTAAACAAAGCAACTCCCTTGAGATAAGGCCAAATTTGTACTCCTAGAAGTTTTACGGTATAATTATACTGGAAAGGTGTATTATGTCAGGTTTGCAGAACAGCACCTGCCACCATACCTGTTTGGGTGAGGGGAGAAACAAGGTGTGATCCCTGTTGCCATCAATGTGTCAGCAACCCTTTTGCTAACATGGTCCTACTGCACGTGACTCTTCTGAGTCAGCTTTCTTCACTGAGAATAAACCAAACCTGCTGGTACAGCTGCTTTTTTGGACTAGTCTGTTGATGCTCCCAAACTGGCAGAGCATCCCTACACACAGCCGTGGCCCAGGTAAGGCTCATGCACAAATGCCCCAGGCTGCATGCATCCATATGCATAGTGCCTCCTGACTCCTGGTGTGCCCCTTCCACAGGGCTTGCTCATGGTCCAACACATTTGTTTTCAGTGTTCTCGACTTACCCTGGACCGCCAGGGTAGGTGTCTTATAGCACCCAGCATGAAAGGTCCCTTAGCATATCAATTTACCCAGACCCCTTGGAGAGCACAGGCATAAGGACATCTCTGGGATGAACCTCCAGGGGTGGCAAGTGGGAACAGGGGTGTTCAGAGAAGCTGGCACAGCCTCACGGATAGGATCACAGAAGGTCTCTAAGCAATAGGACATAGACTGTGTAGTTTGTTCCCTTGCACTTACAAGCCTGAATTCCACCTAAACTTTATCTAACGTGCACAAACACTTCTTGCTGCCTTGCTCTTAGGATACTAAGTCTGTGGAGATCTCTAGCTTCCCCCTTGTTTTCTGTGCTGCCTACAACCAGGAGGCAGTGATTTAATACATGATTAAGTGACTAAAGTACTAGAGGCCTGAGCCTACAGCTGTGCAGAAAAGCCACTGCACCCCAAGCTGCTACCTACAGTAGGACCAAATGAAATCCCATAATGAGCGCCTTCCCATCCCCAAAAGTGAGTTTCCATGGGAAACTATGAGATAAGGGGAGAGGATGGAACTGGTGTTTGGTTCAACATCACCCTTGCATGGAGGGACAATATAGCTCCCAGACCAGGATCTGGGAAGTGTTCCTAAAGGACACACATCCAGTAGTGTGCTGGATCCTGTGGTTAAGGTTCACACCTCTCCCTTCATCCCTGTGGTATCAGGAAAGGAAATGGGTGAGTAGTTGGCAGTTCCAGGACTCTGCAGAGCCATGGGGCAGAAATCCTTCCTGCAAAAGCTCAGGACCTGCACATGTGGAGGAGGTGTGCAGACACCTACCGAGCTCAGTTTGAGAATTTCCCTCTCCCATCTCAATCACTCATGCAAAGCCCATACGGTGCTACTGCAGATACCTACACTGCATTTGCTCATGTACAACGATAGCAAAATGGTCATTCTCCAGGATGCAGGAAAGCTTCCCGAGGTTGTCCTCCAGGCCAACCTAAATAGGACAAAAAGAGGTGTTTTTTGTTTTGCTTCACATTTAAGGGACAGTGGTGTGGAGCCTGACTCCTGCCTCTGACTGCAGCTGTGAGAGGGCAAGGGTGGCAGCCAGCTGGATGAGGATTGGGTGTGCTTCACCCACCTGCACTGTTTTGTAGAGGTGGGAGAGGATGCAGGTAACCTGCAGACCTGGCTTTGCTGTAGCTGAAATACAGCACTGTCTTTCCCCAGCCCAAAGGGCCTCCATGGGTGAGCATGAGGTGGTGGCTCCAGCTCCCCTAAAACACTATCTATTTACCTTACTCCATCTTTGGACCGTTGATGGTCACCTGACCCAGGCATCCCTCCCCTGCACACTCACAGGACCTGCTCTGTGTCCCATCAAACCTCATGTCTTTTGCCTCAGCCTTGCTGAGCCCTGGCAATGGCTGTGCTCAGATTTTAGAGGGTGCTGAACCTTCAGCTGGATGAAAGCTTCTGACAATGTACAAGTGGGGGTGGACATTCATGCGCTTTGCTCCTTGTATGAAAGCTCTCATATTTGAAACCCACAGGCTCAACAGCATTTTTGCAGGTGCCTGTCCTTATTCTCATCTCCATGTTGTCTCTATTGCCTTCCCCACCTCTGTCTGACTTCACCTCTGTCTTTTCATTGACTTCTTCTCCCAGATCCTCTCACACTTCAGGGTGCTGGTGCCCCTCTCTCCCTCTCCCCATCCCTGGACAGTTGTTGACACCAGCCACAACTTCAGCAATACCTTTGAGAACTGGTCATAGATGACCTTCGTAACAGGGTCTGAGAATTGTGCGTTTCCAGCCAGCACTGAGGTGAGGGTGTTGCTGAGGGTCAGCATTCCCAAAATAAGTCTGTAAGGGAACAGGAAGTTTTCCAAAAGGTCAGAGCTGGTGTAGGACACATGTTTTATGCAGGGGCCAAACTGCTCCCCTTGAGGTCCATGACTAAACTGCTGCTGCTATCAGCGGGAGGCACCAGCTTCCTCCTCATTTGAACAGAACAAGAAGATCCTTTTTCTCACTAGTCTGTTATTTTAACAGTAGTTAAAGTCTGCTGTTGCAGTTCAGGACTCAGCAGCTGGGAGAAGGAAAACTTCTGGCCTCTCCAGTTGCTTATTTGTGTGAGTTTCCCACCCAGGCCTCACATCTCCTCTGGCCTCCCCTGGACTTTGCATTGATCCAAGCTCTGCTTGGACTGATGAGCACTGGATTTGGCTTTAACTAGCTCATTTACAGGGAGTTTCCTTGATGAATCTTCACAAGGAGGCAAATAATATTTTAAGAATATACATCACAGAATCCAATGCAAGAGCTCCATCACTGGATCAGTAAATGGGACTTTCTCTTTGGCTTCATCATGGCTACTTTTCCCATGTGAATGGCCAACCCTGTAATGAGTAAAAATAGTTACCCCGATTCAGCAACAACAGGAGCTTGGTCGTATCCCTTCTCCTGGAGGATCTCAATTGCCTTTTGACAGCTGACTTCTGGGAGGAGAATGAGAGGGGCTGAGAGATTTAGCTTCTGCACCTTGATGTTCCACCACCTGTTGAAAGACAAATGGCCGTATCAAACTTTTACTGCTGCATAGCTGTGGGCCTTGATCAGGGAGGCAAGGCCAGTAGAGATGAGACCAACCACACAGAGATAGTCTACCTGCCTGCAAAGCTCATCCCACTCCTATCCCCAAAGCAGTAATGCTACAAGTCCACCATGGCCAGGGTTTGTTGAAGCCAAGCTTTCCCTAAGCCTAGTGTTTATATAGCTCCAGAGGCAGGGCTGAGGCCAACAGTTGGCAAGGTACTGAGCTGTCCTGAATCCAAGGGAGCTACTGAGAGCTTCATTTCAAGCTTGTGAGTGGAGAGGCCTATCAGTTATACTTCTTTAGTTTGTATCCTTGGTCTTCAAAATGTAACATTTGCAGCTCCTCCATGAGATACCCTGGCAGAGATGCTCATGTGACTCACAAGGGACAAGTTTGCTTGCGGCCACAGGCAACTCCCAACTCATCTCAGCCATTTCTCCTTGCAGAAGAGTCGGGGCAATGCTAGAGGCTAGAAGGGCCAACAGCAACTCTAACCAGGCACTAGAGGCCCTGAAAATGTATTAAGCTTTTAGGAAATATTTTGCAATAACCTTTGGTTGTAGTAACCCAAAGGAAAAGATGACATCAATAATACCTGCTGTCTTTAAAGTGGGACTAGGTGCTTTCTAAACAACTGATATTTGTCCAGCCACATGTCAACTGGCATCAGCAGTTTGTCTGCGATTCCCTGCCTTGAGGGGACTATTCCCCCATGGTGTGCAAGAGATAGCTGACTTGGTCATCCTTTCTTGCCCACAGCTCTGGAAAGTGAAAATTTACTGTTACCTGCCTGAAAGGACCTCCAGAGCTGTTTGAAAGGGTGCTTGCTACAGGAGGGACCCATCTCCCTGCCAGCTCGATGTTCCTTTGACCATCAGCTGTAGAGTTGAGAGGGGAGGTTTTGAGTGAAGCTAGATGTCCACCTGAGCCATTCTGCTTGGCAGGGTTTAGGTGGCCTGGACAATGACTGCCATGTGGGAGCAGATTGGCAACTATGGGACAGAAACATCACCTTTATAGACTTTGGAGAACTGGGATATCTAACTACCTAAAAGAGAGGAGCTAATATTACGGCCTCCCCAGAGGGATCTGGACTTTACCAGGTACTAGAAGATAATACTTTCCTTTGAAGATCATAATTTCCAGACTCAGAAAGCTGATTCCGTTAGCACAGTTTATACCGGTGGAAGGTGTCTTACCAAGGCTTGTGCTCCTGGATGTCATTTAGGAAACCATTTTTTATCATCCACTTATCATTCAAAAATTTGGACCTAGAAATCACCAACAAAGAGTGAGTCTGTGAGCCTTCCAGAAGAAGTCGTGCTTTGTTTCATTGCACTAGACTGCAGCACTGCCCTGGGGCTCCCATGATTTTTGCAGCTGGCTGCTCTTAGCCCCTTTTAAGGTCAACGGGAGCTGCGGGTGCTCAATAACTCTTAGAAGCACGCCAGCTATTTGCTTTCCTAACTTTAGGCATGCGAGTTCAAAAACTGTAGCTTAACTGATTCCTGCTCCGTGCAGTAAGTCAGTGACAAGAGGAAATAAGACCCAAGTGTCCCAACACCCAGCCCCTGGTGCTTGCCACAGTAGTATGTTATTTATCTCTGATGTTTAGTTATTTTTTTTTCCTGTGAGCTGCTCGAGGGAGACTCCCAGCTTTGGGCTCCCTCTGGGTGTCACGCTGTCAGAGTTACTGGGGAGGTTCAGCAGTAACCTACACCACCTGGGCTCATCTGTGCTAAGCTCATGTCAGCGAAGGGCCCCGTGGCCCCAGAATGGGCGAAATGCATACACTAGGGGAGAAGACAGTGGGAGCTGGAAAGCAGGCAAGGAAGCATGATACTCACATATAGTTCCTAACAGAGTCGGGCAGGATGACAACGCAGCGCTGACCTTCCTTCAGGTCCTTGGCAGCCCGCACAGCGACAGACATGGCACTGCCCGAGCTGCCACCTGGATGGGTACCATGAAGAAAGAGACAAAAGTCAGGGCTGCCCAGGGTGTAAGGCCACACTCCCAGTGTGTGGGACACAGCACTGCCTCAGCTAATGGTGCAGAAGCACCCAGTCACAGCAGTAGCAGAGGTGACACCTTTCACACCAGGGCAGCTCAAGACGCTTGGGAGTGAGAGGACAATTGGCCCCACAGCCTTGTAGGCTTTAGGGTCAGGAAGAGGTAGAGACTGAAGGGACATGTTCATATGGCCACTCTCGGCAATGGGCTTTGAGGCAGCATAAGTCACCTTATGAACTTCTTGTGGTGACTCTGTGGAGAGGCCAAGGGCTGAAAGGTTCAATACAGGGACATTCATGCCACTACTGCCCATGCTGCTCCTTTCCTTTGGATGAGGAGAAGACCGTGCCAAATCTAGAGCTTCTGGCTGACACATTTGGCAATCAAAGATTGGCTTTAAACACATTGTAAAGACTGAAAAAAACCCATAAACATTACATTCATGCTTGGAATACCAGGCCAACGTGATGGAAAGACTTAAACACTCCCTGTGTCTGTGTGCACGCATGTGGTTTGCTGCACGTAGGGAAAGCAGGTCCCTGCTTTACAGAGGCAATTCTTCCACCGGTAGTTTGAGTACTGAAAGTCAAACACATTCCACTATCTGTGTGCCAATTACACACTGCATTCAAGGCAGCACGTATTTTACAGCGGGTTGATTAGCACTGAGTCACATTTTTCAAACAAATGAGGAAAGGCCCTGAAAAATACAGTTCAGGGAACATGGAGCTATTCACAAATTATCGTTGAGTTCAGCAAGTTGTTTCTGTTGAAACACAGTGACTCTGTGCCTGCTAGGTTAAGTCAACATTTAAGCGTTTCATTACAAATGGCCTGATCTTTTTCAAAATGCCCTGGATGTGAGCACTTAGGACTTTTATCAGCTGCAACTACACGTCTACATATTTCGTGGTCCTGGATGCAAACCTAGAGCTATCTACTTGGTGGCAGAGAAGGCTGAAAATACACTGATGCTGTGTTAAGGCTCATAGGGTACAAGCAGGGTTTGTCTGAGGGCACCTGTTCGTTTTGGAAAGCCGGTGGGATCACTTACAGTTCATTGGCACAGGGAGAAATAGAACATCTTACACTTTCTTTACTTTCAAACTTTCCTGGGCCAAATCCGGCACCTCTAGTCTGGCAACTGTTCAATGACAGAGAGTACAGGCTCGCAGAGTTGTTAGCAGAGCGACAGTTTTAGCCCACCTGTCCTGCCCCTGAGCCCCATTAATCCTCTCTTCAGCCCATGTAACACTACACCACACAGAGTTAGGCCTGGAGATCCAGTTCCATGTGCAAAAGTGCTTCAGTAAGAGGAGAGTTATTGCTTCTATAATTATTGTGGCCAATGAGTCAGATCCCAGGCCTCGCACTCACTGCCACACCTCTGAAGTCTACAGCGACCTACACACCTTGGGTTCAGCCATTCAGCCTTGTTAACCAAGCAGAATCAAAATGCAGAGAGCACCCACCCAATAGTGCTTTGGTCCAAAAAGGATGAGGTTCAGAAAGTTTAAGAGAACCAAGTAATTGGTGCTTACCGCACAATAATCCCTCCTCTCTGATCAGACTGCGAGACATGAGGAATGAATCCCTGTCGTTGCATTTGTACCACTGATCAACCACCTGAAGAGAAAGTATGAAGGTTGGGTCTTGGTGGTGTTATTTCAGGCTGTTCTGACCCTCTGAGGAATGCTGTGGTGCAACAATATCTGGCAACTTTGAGCTGCCTTCCACTGTTGTTGGAAGCAAACACATTTGTCAGTGGATCCTTAATAGGGAGGATGTGTCCTGGCTTGCAAGCACCCACTCTAGCCTTTCCAGCCAGCACCCTTTCCTTGGACAGTTAGGGATGTCTGGCAGGTCCAGAGTCAGGGTGCAGAAGAGGGAGTGGTGCTCATAGTGTCCTGGGCTAGTCTACTCTAACGGTCAAGATTTTGCCAGGCAAAATGAGATCCAACTACAAAAAGAGTTTTGGGTTATTACAAGTCACAGTTCTAAAGCCATGTGCCAACAGCAGAAATGTAGTTAATACAATATCTGAAACCAGAAAGAATCTGGGGTCTGAGGTGACGGGGACCTTTCTAAGAACGAGGTCAGGGCAGCAAAGGCAGCTTGAATTAATACTTAAAGCTCCGTGCCTGGTAGCAACTGATACACTGAGAAGAAACTTGACAAGAAGCAGTATGAGGTTCATGACCTGTTGTCTTACATGGCTTGGATCTTGTCTTCCAGCCAACAAATGGTGCAAGGTTTCTGCTGTGTGCATGTGGTGCCTGCAACAGTGAAGGCTCAGGAAATGCCAGCGTAATGAAAAGCAGCCTCAGCACTGACCTCTTCTGTGTGACCATAGTGAAAGAGATATGCTCTAAACATTGGTGAGGCTGAGTTGAGGAGATTGGTACTATGGCATGTTCCTCATTTGCCCCTGTATTTGCCTTCTCCTTGTAGGTCTGTTATAATCAGATTTACACAGTGATGTGCTTTAGTGCTGGGATCCCAAGTCCCCCACAACAGCTTGTTCTGCACTGGGAAGGCACACAACTAGCCTTAGCACTGGGCCACAGCCAGCTGCTAGAGCTGGCTACCTCTGAACTTCGGAGCAGGGCTGAATGCAAAGCCAAAAATCAGACAGAGGCCTCTCATTACATGGCTACTTACTGATCTGTCAAGGACAGTAGGTATAAAGTCATGCCCAATGCCCTCCACTTCACTGGTTGTGGTGTTTGTCCTGTTCATCTCACTGGGCAGAGCGACAATGGAGCCATCAGGATCTACACCAATGATCTTTGAGGAAAGGAAGTTTTGTTAAACCACAAAGGGAGTTTGGAAATTGTCACACATAACTCAAAGGAAAAATTACCCTCATCTCACCCCTTCGGCAGAGCCTGCTACTTCCAAAGCTCAACCCTTAGGATAGTGTGAGTGCTCCTTGATCTGCTCCAGTGCAAAGCCAGCCAGTTACCTCAAACCCCTGGAAACCTGTGGCTACAGACATCGTTTCTGGATTTAGTTGCGCTAGCTAACAGTGACACCTCCCTTGCTGCTTATAGCTTTACATCTGGGCTGATGTTGCCTCCCTCAACACACAGCTTAAGAAGGGATGGTGACACTGCTCCACACACAGCTTCAAGTAGTCAGTAAGGTAATCTCATGCCCCAGGTCCTCCAGTGGCTGGGTCCACATCATCTCAATTTGCCTGTGGTGGATCAGGGATCACTCACACAGTGGTTACACCCGAGAGGCAGTAACTGCAAAGCCTCAAGTCTGCCTTGAAGCACAAGCTCTGCAGAATGAGCATCTCTGACTTTAATCGGCCATAAAGCACAGAGGCTTTTGCAACAGCAGATGAGTAGCACTTGCATAGACTGTGCTCCCCCGCAGAGCTGCCAGAACCGAAACTTTCAGCAGGTGGGTTAACCAGGAACAGTAATGCTATCAGTTGGGCCAGCCACTTCTGCAGTGGACATCTGACAGTGTCCTGCAAAGGGCAGGGTGGATCTAGGTCAAGCTAAGTGTAACACTGAATTTCTTCCAACAAAAGCCAAGCTCACTGTGGTGGAGACAACTACTTCCGGCTCAGGTGAGCCATGGAGTCAGGCTTGATCAAAAGTACAGTCAGGAAAACCCAGGTGGGCCATGGCTCCCAGCAGACAGCCCTGCTTCCTAGCTTACCTTGCACTCTGGGCACTTCTCCTTCAGCTTCCTGGCAACGCCAGTGATGGTGCCTCCTGTGCCAGATCCAATCACCACCATGTGGACCTTGCCTGCAGGTCAGGGAAGAGAGAGGCTTGCAGAGACTCAGCATGGCCTCCAGCATGGTCTCCCCTTTATTCAGGGCCCTGCATAGATGCAGACCCTGTGTCCCTTGGCTGCTAGAACCCCATGTGCAGAAAGGATAGGCAGAGGTCATGCTAGTGGCCAAAGCATAGTCTTGTGGAGAAGCCCAAGTGATCTTGCAGGATCTGAGCACAGCTGATCCTGCCTCAGCACAGGGGGCTGAAGGTGATCTCCAGATCTGCCAGCGGTCTCCATGATTTCTGCATCTTTGACACCTACTGGCTTAAGGGGGAGGGGGTACCTCAGCAATTCCAGCCCTTTCAAACCACACCATGGTGAAGAAAAACATGCATGTGAACAGCAGCACATATCAATAACATGCACAACTGTCCAGTGAGTGTTAGCACCCACAGTGGAGAGACAGCAGAGCGTTGCCCTGGCGCCTGTGCTGCTCAGATGATGTCCCCCTGGCATCAGTGAAATTATACAGATGTAGGACTGGTAGGAACAGCATCAGAGTCAGGCCTTCAGAGCCTTGTGCTGCAACTGCATCGGGAAAAGGGGACTTGTAATTCACAGCTGGCAGCCAGTAGGAGTAAATCTAAACATTGTACTGGAGGGAAGGCTGGGACTCTCCTGTTCCTGTTGCTACCTAACTGCTTTTCTGTTATGATAACTACTCTCCAGTTAAAACCCTTGAGTCCTGATTACATTTTGCAAAGCTCCTAGTACTGGCAATAAATTTAACTTCTATCTGCACAGACATGGACTGGGATACTCCTTTATCCTCCCCCAGCCATCACATCAAATGTCCTTAGTCTCTAAAGTTTCAGTCTATTTTGACTTGCAAATGAATGTGCTGGATCAGACGCAGCCTGCCATGCCCTGGTGAATTTATGTTCCCCAGCAAGGCCTCTTGGGCCACCTTATGTTCCCAGCTGACAGGTCACAGAGATGTTGAAACCACCAAGAGACAGGCTCTTCCTCCTTGGATACAGCCTGAATTTGTTAAGGCCCTGGTCTCCTCCCTCAGGCTTTTGGATTGGGAAGCCATAGCAGGGAAGCCCTGTAGGCTCAGGTGTAGCTGGAGGTGATTATGAGAAGTTGCTACACTCTGTGTGTCAGTGTTATTAAGGGTGCCTTCACCTACAGAGGCACTTTTAGCCATTTCTAGACATTTAGGGCAATAAGTGATACAAAATAAGAGGACTATAGCCCTCTGCACATCCTTGGCATGCAGAAACAACAGTGCAGACAGTACCTTCACACTGCTCCAGGATCTCCTCAGCTGTGGTGTCATAATGAGCCAGGGGGTTGCTTGGATTTCGGTACTGTTTATTTCAACAGAGAACAGCACGAGTTATGGTGTGAAACATAGGTCAAATACCAAACTAGCAATAGCTCCTGATGAGCTTTACCCAAAGCATGTAACTGCCACCTTCTCTCCCTGGCAATGGCTGTACTGCAACCTGGCCAGGCCTGGTCACAGGTATTCCTCCTGGTTGTCATTTTGGGACAGATTTCCAAGGACACTTGGGATTTGTCCACACTGGAAGATTGAATGTGCCCACAAACAGTCATTCTTTGGTATTTGGTGCCCATTTGGTGTGGGGATGGTGCAGCCGTCCCATATGCTGCATTGCCAGGTTTTGTGGGGGCTAGTGGTTTTGTTGAAGCCCTGACTGCTAGAAGGAAGAGTGCTCCTCAGTATTTTAGCTCTTGCTTAGCTAGCAGAATTTTAATCTTTTATGTTGCCTTGGAAAAGTTGAAAACACAGATTCATAATGCTCAAAAAAACCTCAGAAAACAAACAAAACAATCCTCCTCCAAAGTCATATTAGAAAACTTTTTTCAAGTATCTTATATATATATATAATTTTGAGAGCTGCTTTGATATTTAGGGACATTTGTGGTTGGCAGCACAGCAAGTCAGGTAGCTAGGAACTGTGGGCCAGCATTGTTGTCCTACCTGTACAGAGGGATTTACAGGGGGTACACAAGGGGGGGTACACAAGTGCAGCCCCATGTTCACACTCGCAAACCAAGCTGCCTCTGAAAAGCATATTCAGACATTGAACTCCTGTTTTTCTTAAAAGGAAGGAGCTTCCCTGACTTTTCTGTGATACAGGGGCTCCTGACTTCACTATAGGGATGCCTTTCTGCAGTGGGGTCAGACTGGAGGGAGAAGTGCCCTCCTGGAGACCCAGTGCTTCAGGAACTGCTAGCATGAATCATCAGTGTTTTCCCTTTACAGCATGAGGCTTATTTGTGAGGCAGAACAGAGGCTGCTAGCCAGGTATTAAAAAGTAATCTTTTTCAGGTCCATGTTAAATCTGAAGCAATTTGAGGAGTCACAGGTTTGGAAGTGTTCCTTACTTTGTTTCTGCCACCCCATGCTTTACAGAGGAGTGATTAAGTTTCAAATGCTATAAAACACTGACAAAATCTGCCTCCCTTGCCAGCTTGAAGGAAGCCCCCAAACACAGGCACAGTCGGAGCATGTGCTATAAACTGTGGAAAGAGAGTGAGTGGAGGAGTGGTGTTTACCTGGTCCAGGATGTGAGAGTTTGAGATTTCACTTTTCAGCTTCCAGGCAACACGAATGTTAGACTCCGGGGCATCAAAGCGGGTGCAGGGGGTCCTCACAATTTCAGCACCCAGTGCCTTCAGAATATCGACCTTTGGGAGGCAAGAGTGTAGATGTAACTCAACTGATCCCATGTAGCAATGGTAACCTGAACCTGAGGGTTCACAGCAACATCAGATGCCAGCGGAGCTTTGCATGCAGGAGACATTTGGCATTTGGAACTACAGTGTCTGTTTCTCGACTATACTATCTCTGACATCCTCCTGGCACCCAGGGTCCCCTGCCTGAAGCTGGCACATGGATTCAAGCCTGGCCTTGTCCTACTTGGAGGACAAACTAGGGACACAGCAGAGGTAGGTAACTGTGCTGCTCCTTGGTGCCTGGGGAAAGGGGCAGAGGGAACTGGGGTAGGGAGCAACATCTCTGATGTGCTGTGGTCTGAGCGCCTGCATGCAAGGAAGAGGTCTTAAAGCTGTCTTTGCCCCAGGTTCCTTCTCTCCCCTCAGCAAGCATGGGGAAAGAGCAACTACAAATCAGCCCTATGGTATTAATACATTAGGAGATGCAGCCGTCATGGGGAGAGACGGTCAAAAGAGAAGTGTGGGTGAATGTCAGGGTGCCTGGAGAGGAAGCCCATGGCAGCTGGAGGTGGCATCCAATCCAGACTGAGATTAAATGAACTTTAGGTCGAAATGAGAGGGGTGCTTTGGTGAAGGGCTCTGTTTTGAGCCAAGTCAGGGTCCAGGTCTGTCTTCACCGGCATGGATTCAGCTGAGCAGTTTGTGAGACATTTCGCTCCCCAAGGCAGAGATTTCTGCCATATCTAGGAGGGCGATTTTACCCGATCATCAGCTCTCATGCAAGTGATTTGAATTCCACCATCTTGAGAAAGCAGCTCAGACAACCATAAGTGTCTCCAGGTTAAAGAAAACCATGGAGACACAGAGAGACCAAGTGACATGTTAGATGTCAGGAAGTTATAGTAGGACTGGCAGTCGAGCTCTGGCATCTGCATGCCTTTCTTCTGCTCCATCCAACCCTTGCCCTCACAGACAGCAGATATTGCTCCATTTCTGTGCAACCACACACTGTTTAGCTAAGATGTGACCCCATCTGATGCTAGACAATCAGCCAGGCCATCACTGTGTGCTTTTTTTTTCATCAAGAGGAAATCTTCTGAATAACTACAAAGTTATGTCAGTGTGTGCAGTGAGGCTCATTACCCATTAAAGGAGAGAGCATTCCATCTCTAGAAAGGGAGAGACAGAGAGAGACAGGGAAGGAGGTGTTCCCCAGCTGCGGAGTAATACCGTACAGAGCTCTGACCTTCTCCATGCTCATATTCTCCGGCAAGACAATGATGCAGCGGTAACCTTTCACTGCAGCTACCAGTGCCAGCCCGATTCCTAGGTGGTGAGGAGGAAAGGGAATTGGTTGACAATAGCATTTGGCAAGGCCAACCGACATGCGTTGCTTCCTATGATCCTCCTGCCAGTGAACGTAACCTAGAAATGTTACACTATATTGGTGAGGGCATCCTCTGTGAGCCTCTGTGAGCCTTTTGGATGTGCTGGGAGCACCATGGAGCATGGGAGAGTGCACTAACATGTGAACCGAGCTGCACTATCCCTCTTGCCCGCAGGAGTCTACTAGCATAGCACAGAGTGACTGGCAAGGCTGGGGAGCACTTTCCTCCCCTCACCAGGGCTCAAGCCTCTTCCTTTGTCTTCCGAAACACAGGAGAGAGGTGATTTTTGCTCCAGGAGTGTCATCCCTTCCCCTCTCAAACGGTCTCAGCTGGGAAGGAACAACTGCACATGTCACCCGGTGGTGAGGAGTCAAAGGGAACCTCTGCTCCAGTTTCACAGGGGATGATGGATGGAGTCAGCTGCTTCCCAGATAGAGGAGGAAGGTGAGGCTGGAGCAGTGTGCCCCTGCAAGAGGGCACTGGGGGTAGCTACAGGGAGCATGGTGCCCTCCCAGCTGCCCCGGGTTGAGCAGGGAGCCAGCACAGCCTCCTGGGGAACAGCCCTGGGGTCACACAGGTTCCCTTGCCCCTGTGGCTGGGGCAAGGGGGGACTGGCTCTGGGGTATCTCCAGCAGTGGGCCAGTGAGAAGCAAATTTCTTAGACGTGAGCCCTGTATGCTGTGAGGGACACAGCCACAACTCTGTCCAGAGCACTTTGGAGACAGCCTCTGCTGTGCCTTCGCTCAGGAAAGCACATTTTGCACACACATGTCCCTGTTATGGTGGGGATGTTGGTGCAGGGAGTAGCAAAAAGCCATGGAAACTCGCACCAATGGTTCTGTGCAGGTTGCAAAATAGGGAGGACACTTGTGCCCCCCCATCTCATACCCCACCATAATCTAATGCCTGAGCAGGATGACAGTGACAAGGAAAAAAACCATAATTTATCTTCCATCCCAACAGGGAAACCCTCTCTGGGAACCTCTGAATATTCAAGAGCTTCTCAGTCTGAAAACACCCAAGGCTGCCCAAGCTCCCAAGGCTGTTTGCGTCGCTGGAAGGTAACCTGCATGCATGTGCAGGTGTAGGACCCTCAGAGGCCCTTGGAAATTTCAGTCTCAAGGCACCTCAGCACCCCGGGCTGCCCACGGCCACCGCAAGAGGAGCCAAGGGGAGGATGGAGCCAGAGTTATGGAGTCCTGAGCTAACCTTGTAACTGAAAGTGCAAGAGCTCCTCAAATCCTTGACCCTGCAGCCCCTCAGAAAGGCCACCCTGTCCAGTAGTCAGGTGGAGGGAGCATCCCTGCCTTTCTCACCTGTGTTCCCTGAAGTAGGTTCAATCAGCGTGTCTCCCGGTTTTATAATCCCAGCTCTCTCTGCATCTTCCACCATCCTTAGGCCGATGCGGTCCTTCACACTGCCCCCTGCGTTGAAGTATTCGCATTTTGCCACTGGAAATGAAAAGCGAGGCTCTGTCAGGGACAATCTGTAGCCAGGAACACCAGCTCCCTACTCACTCATCCCTCACAGCAGTCATATGAGGACACGTGTTCCTCCCCCGCAGAGTGGTCCTTTGCTCAGGGGAGCACATCCACTATCTGCTTACAGGGTGCCGCAGCTTGTCATGGGATTGTCCACAAGTCTATTTCCCTATAGTCCATCTTTCCCCCACATTTCCACCTACCTGCAGGACCCTTAAGGCAGCAGGCAGGCTTGGTAAGTCCAGGATGGGTTTAAAGTCAACTGGACAGAGAGAGATTGCGAAGTGGAAGGTCCCACGCCTGTACAGTACACCTTGCTGCGCTGTCTCAATGACTTTTCTCCAAGGAAGGCACTGTCAGGGTTAACAGCGAGGTCTCACAGTCTTTTCTGGGGCATGGCAGTTATTAATAGGTATCTAAAAAGGTGTCCTTCCATAGGGATGACCCGTAGTCCTGAATGGAGTGCCATAAAGAAAACCAAACAGTAGAAAGGGCACTTTCAAGTGTCAGCCAAAATTACGCTTTCTTAGGTGAACTACCAAAATCCAAGTAACAGAGGTTTTCCAAGGCTCACTCTGCTCCTAATCAAGCCTTCCACACCACTAACACTCGGGTTAGGACTCTTCACACCAAGGTTTTGATGAGCATCTACATCTGAACTGATGGTACTGAGCTCTGTTTTATGGACAACAGGGAGAAATGGGTAGTTTCAGGGTGTCATTCACTTCATCCTAGAACAGATAGCTACTTTGAGCGGACAAACTAACCTGATTCCTGAGCAGCCAGACCAGTGGGGAAAAAAATCTTATGCTCATCATTACACTTCATAATGTAAAACTGCCAACATTTCAGGTAGTCAGAGACCCCTGGAGGCACAGAGATTACAAGGTAGTTGTGTCCAACCAACTGCTTCCTTGACACAGCACTGCTGCAAGCGTTCTTCTATTTGCTTGGTAAGAGGTTCTGTGCTGACCTGCAGCTGAGAGAGGACCATGCAGCTGCTCTGCCTGTCCTGCTCTCATTCCCCTCCTGCGCCAGGGGAGGGAGACACCATCCCACCAAACAGAGTCTCCCTCCCTTTGCTGCTGTTTGCACCAATCCTCCCGTTCCGGCTAGGCACTTTCCCCAGCAAGACATCTTCCAAGGGACAGACTGCTTCAGAAGGGGACCAGACATTGCATGCCTGTCCTCCTGCCTCTGCCACCTCTGCTCCACGGTCCCCTACTGTCCCCTGAGGCCTCATTCTGTGAAGTGAGAGGTGGTGAAACGTGGAGGTTGCTGGGTTAGGGGCCTGAAGATCCCAGATCCTGAGAAGAGATTTGGTCCAAGAGCACAGCATGCTCCATATGGCTATGTGCCTGGTGAAGGCTGGCAGCTGGGTGGATTTTCTGCTGCCACACAAGACCTCAAGGGTCCACGGTGCCCTGTCATTGAGTGTGAGCACTCATCAAGTCTCCTTCCCACCAGCTATGTGACACTTATTAATCTTAATGCCAGAATCTTACTGTCCTTCTGCCCAATTTGGCATAGGGTTAAAAGTTATAGGAAAGAAGACTGAAAAGTCCATATACACAGAGAAAGCATAATCATATAATCCTTATTTCTCTAGGCAAGCATGTTAAAAACTGCCCTTACATGAGATAGCATCAGTGCTACACTAACCTAGACTCATAGAATAGCAGGTTGGAAGGGACCTCAAGCATCATCTGATGCAACCTTTCTTGGGAAAAACATGGTCTAGACAAGATGGCCCAGCACCTTGTCCAACTGTATCTTAAAAGTGTCCAGCACTGGGGAATACATCACTTCCCTGGGGAGTTTATTCAAGTGGCTGACTGTCCTTGTTGTGAAAAATTTTCCTTGTGCCTAATTGGAATCTCCTTAGGAGTAACTTGTAGCCATTACCCCTCAACTTTTCCATGTAAAAGATGTAAAAAGGGAGTCTTCATCTTCCCCATCCACTCAGGAGTGGACTTGTGTCCTGTTGGAAAACCTGGTCTTGTAGCCAGTGCGTTGGCCTGGCTTTTAGCACCAGGGTCTGACATGCATGTTGCTGATAATCCCAGCTGGCTGCAGTCCCCGCTGCTTCTGCCCAGAGCTGTGTTTTGAGAAGGTCCCCAAGGGAGGCTGTTGCTTCCCCTGGGTCATTGATGCAGCAGAAGGCAATGCCATGGCAGAGCAGACTCCCTGCTGCGTGGAAGCTCTGCCTAGTGTCCACAGGCTATGCTGGTGTGTGTTCCCCACAGCCCAAGCTGCTCCCTCTGCCTGGGCAGGCGGTGGGAAGAGTCACATGATGCCCTTTGTCCCATCCCAGTCTCTGTGTTTTGGGAAGGGTCAGCCAGTCTCTCCTGTGCACACCACATGCTACCCCATGTGCTGCATCATCCCTGCCCATTGCCTTGATGTCATCCATTCATCCTCAAATTCAGCCAGACTTTGCTCTGAGCTTATGCTGCAGTTGTTCAGGAGAAGAGATGCCTCCACTATCGTTAGCCCTCTGCTCACTATAGCTTGAAACCATCCTGTTTCCTCTGACAAATGACTATAGTGTCACCTAATAAGCAGGGATACCCAACAAGTGCCACATCTTGCCCTCTCCATCTGTGCTTGCTCTCCACAGAGCCTCTTCTGAAGCCCCCCTCCAACATCGCCCCTCACCTCATGGCATGGAAAAACCTGGTGGAAAGGGGACACTCACAGAGCTCACACTTGAGCCCATAGGACTTCCCAATCTTGTTGATTCGGACCATTGGAGTGCACCCAATTTTTTTCAGGATGTCGGGCAAGATCTTTGTTTCTTCTGGCCTGAAATAATATGCAGGAAAAAAAAAAAGAATATGCCAAATCAAACCAACTGTTATGCAACATTAGTAAGATAAAACGAGTAAGGTTTCAGCAACTTCAGCAAGGTCACTAAGACACATCCCAACTCCAAGAGAAAAGATCCCCATTGACAATTAATGGTAACAGGAGCTATTTATGGTTTTCCACAGCTCTTACAATGAGTTATTAATTCTTTTGCATAAAAAATAAGGTAATTAATTTTAAGGGCTGTTCTGAAATGTCTTATTCTGCAAGGCCCTAGGCCAGGCCTGTAACTAAATAAAGTGAGAAGAGCTGACAAGCCTTAGGATCTTATGTAGCAGGTGAGAAAGCCAGAAGGCTGTGCACAATACAAGGCTCCTCCTCTCTCCTCCATCCTACCCAGCACCACCTCTGCTTTTCATATTTTCAGCTATCTGTGGGCCAACTGTTGCTTTCCTGGCCAGGACTTCCAGACTTGCAGTGATGGCTCCAAGCCATCAGAAAGGCCTAAGCCATGGAGGACTCTGGAGAGATTTTTTGCAAATAATTAAACTGAGCTCTTGGAACAGTGCAATCCAGCCTTCTGTTTTTGTTAGTCAGTCTCAGACTCCAGCAGAAGCCAAGAATCACGTCACAGCAATTGCAACCAGAGTGAAAAAGACTTGTTTGCCCAATGTGCAAGTGAACACATCTTGCCACGCAGCCAGGGAACTCGTGTCCTTGAACTTTTTAAAAGACAGAGGAAAATTTTGATGAGGGCTGCATTTGTTTGGAACACAAATGTATTGCCCTTGGTTAATAGCCAGCAGGTCTCTCCAGAGTGGGGTGAAAAAGACCCACTCCCTCTCTGCTCAGCTGTCACCTACTATTATCCTTTGAACCTTGAACCCAAGTTATCCTTGTCTGCTATCACAGCCAGGCAGATGGCTGTCTGCTGACAGAAAGTCCATATGGTGCAGGGATGACATGCTGATTTACTTAAAGACACACACACACTCCCCTCCTGTCAGGTTTTGCAAGCATGATATAAGCACTTCTTGCTTTGCAAAAGTAGAGGGGTAGTGGTTTAATGCAGGTCTTTACTACCAAAAAGGAGACAGCCTCATTACATCTCAAGCCCAGAAATGATGGAGCATTATACGTGTGCTGTTACGTTTCCCTCCATGGAGAGTGTTACAGCACACATCTCTGCCTCTGTTGAGTGCTGGTAAATGTGAGGCAGTAACTGAATAAATGAGCTTCTCCCACAGCTACAGCCATTTTCCATCTGCTCTAAAAGCCACCAAAATGCGCAGGGATTTCAGTGGGGCTACGTTGTGGCACGAGGAGCCTCCAGCTCCTTCAGGCGGTGTTTAACTAGAGCCTGGCTTTCAAGAGAGTGACCTGTGTATTGTGTTACAGAACTAGATTGCAGGAAGTCAGCTGGAGAGAAGAAAGCAAGGCCATTTATTTACCTCCAGCTAGTAACTGTGGTAAATGAGATGCTACTGTGCCCTCTGAGCCCCAGCAAGGGGTGATGGGGCATGGCAAGGTGTTCTGTGACTCGGGGGCCTGCAGTGGTGGAGCCTGTCAAGGGGATGGGGAAAGGTGCTGCCGTTGCATGCCAGGGTGAGCCTTGACAGGAAGGTGAAGGTGGGAACTGGAAACGGTACTGCTCTTTTGCATTGCCCTGAAAGCAATAGCCTTTCTTTCATGCTAGGGCAAATTTTCTGCAGTTCCTATCAAATTGCTTTCCTAATCACTACCATATTTTACTACTAAAATAACAGTAGCACGGTCAGCTCCCTTCCCTAGCTGTGTAAGCTCTGTGCATGCTCCTGGAGACAGCAGGTCTATAGGGAAAGAAGGATCTGTGGCAAATGCCTTTGGTGCGCCTAAAGGATGTGGTGGGGATGCTCCGGTACTGCAGCTGCTGATGATAGTTCAGGATTGCGGTGGACATGGATGGTCTTTCTCCAAGATTCCAGCTTTTATTCATGGTATGCTATTCCATAAGATGTCCAGGGGAAAAAAAGTCCTGGCAAAGCAAGCGATTCTTGCTGAGGCTGTAGTGGGTCAGAACTGGCTCAAGGGATATCAGAACTAGTCTACCTCTGTATCTTTTGAAAAAAGAAAAAATTAACACTCTTAATCTTGTCTTCTCCCTCCACCCCTTACTCTGCTACTACCCCCCAAATTCAGTCAGGTTTCACATGGGAATCTCTGAAAGCCCAGAGATTTTTGCCACGTTGTCGGCCATCTGTGGTTTACCCAGAGCAGAGAAACCAAAAAAGCCCCTCCACACTCTGCTGCAATGTAAAAGAAAGTGTGATGTGTTCCAGTGTGTTTTACTCACTGCTATACAAGAGGTTGTGTTTTGGTCCCTGCCCCAATGACACTTCATGGGCCCACTGAGCCAGACCCCGTCCCCGGGGAGGTGCCCGATACCTGGCTGCCCATCTCCTGGCTTGGAAAGTGGGATGGGCCCTGGCACCAGCCTGCTTTGCTGCCCCCTGGCACCCTGATACTAAATTGATAAAAACCAAGAATGTTATCCTGCTTAGCCTGATAACTGAGAAAAAACCCAAACAAAACAACAGTTTTACTGAAAAGAGCTGATGCCATCCTCAGCGCTAGCTGCAGGGATTGCACTCATCCAGTGAGTGCCTGGATGCCTGTCTGCTGGATCAGCTCTGAGGCTGTGGAGCCCACTCCTCCCTCCTTCATGGGTCAGACCTGGAGGCTGTTCTGGGCTTCACACATGCTGGTGGCTGTTCTCTGGCTGTGTGCTGCCTGGTATGTGGTGTGAAGCTCCCCCAGACAGCTCACAGCTGGCGGGTATCCATACAGAGCAGTGCCACACCTCCCACGAGTTCCAGTTCCTCATACGCTGGATCTGAATTCATGTTTTACATCTTTGGCACAGATAGGGATGTGTCCGCAGTCCCCCTGACATTTATAGGACAGTCTTATCTTTAATAGCTTGTCTGAGTCTGGTTTGTTGGGCCATTAAAGCACTTCTCATCTAGTCTAGTCTGGGCACTTCATCAGGCTTACCTCACCCTGGGAGAAAACCTGCTGCTGTGAGGACAAGAGCCACTCACAGCAATCACTTTAGTTTGCACTGCACTCTTGGGTCACTTATGCAGAGGGAACAACCTCTGTATGGGCTGTTTTCTACTTATCTAAAAGCCCGGGCCCTGGTAATCTGTTTTCATTAAGGTCTCTTAGCCATTGGTGAAGACATTGCTAGTACTTAGAAATCTTCTTACACACAGCCTCAGGCCGTTTGAATGAACAAGGGTAGCTGAGCTGCAGCCCTTCAACTGATGGCTGCTACTGGTTGTGCTGTACAACGGGATGAGTGCAACAGCTTTGGGGCGCACACATGCATTACACTACAGCCAGGAGAGCCATTACTGCATCTGCTCAAGTGCCTAGCAGCTGGGATCTCACGGGGTCCACTTTGCAGAAGTGTACAAGTCCTTGGTTGAAATCTACCTCTAAAATATGTTCATCTCAATTCTTCTAAAATGAGATGCCCCAAACTAGCAGACACTTTCAAATGTGTGCTGGAAAACATGGGGCTGAGTCTTGAACCAGGCATGTCTTTCTGCTAGATTAAAGGGAGTGAGAAAGTTCTTCCTGGAGTGGAGATAATAGGTGGGTTTTGCCTTCTGGAAAATAAGCCATTGTTAACGTAACATATTGTCAAACTACTGACTTCTAGTCTTGACGATCCTGATGTAACAATAGTACTTCATTTTCAGAAAAAGATATAGAGCTGTCAGAACTCTGAAATAACCATCATGAAAGAACTACTTACAAGGCCATGCAGGAGTGTGGAGACATGGTGGCAGGTGTTGTAGCTGTCCATGTGCACTGACTGGGCAAGTTGGGAAGAATCCATGTGCTGTCAGCTTTGCTTTCCTGACTTCCCATGCAACTGCCATTCATGAACGGACACGTCTTGGTCAGCTCCTGTGTTGTGGAAATAGAAACCCGGTCACCTGGGAGGAAAAGCAGACAGGCAGGCACCTGGGCAGTAATTGTCAAAGGCAAGAAATGACACGGAATAGGTGGGCAGCCTGCATGGGACATCCCGACCGTGGCATTTCATAAAGCTTGTTCTAACATTTGCATAAAATTGCCTTTTTGGAGCGGTATACTAGACCATGCACATGGTAAACCATCATCTGGCCACCGTCTCCAGAAAATCTCTCCCTGCTCTAATGTACATTGAAGCATCCCCTCCACTAGAAAATTTGGTGTTTTGTATTTAGTTATTTGTTCAAGAGCAGTATTTTTCACTCTAGCAGTGAAGAAAATGCAAATAAGTCTACCCAGCAATAATTTGAGAACACTTGTACCGTGGCATATAATACCTCATATAATGTACCTCAGGCCTCCGAGTGTACTACAAGTGAAAAAAGGCAACTGATAGAAACAAAACATCAGGGAAGGGCAGCAAAGGTGCTCAGGGGTACAGAGCAAGTTCCACAGTAAACCAGCTTAAATAGAGGAGGATTCATTAGACTGAAAATGAGACAGGTGGCTGGTGGTAGAGTGGGCTGTAAATCCTGGAGGATCTGAAGAAGGTGATTGAGAAACACTTTTTTTTGTTTTGGAGCATCAAATAATATGGCAAAATGAAATTACCAGGAACAACTATATGAGTGTAGCAGGTAGAAGTGGAAACAAAGTAGGGTTAAACCTGTTCGCAAAGGTCCAGTTCATTAGTGGTTTTTAAACACACGGGCCCTAATGGTACCTGCGCTCTGTGAACATGGAGATTTGCTGTGCTGATTTCTCTGTGTTGCTGGTGCATATAGAGAGAAAAGGAGGAGTCTAGTTTTATAGTTTATTCTCTGCATCTGCTACTGACCACTAGCAGAAGCAAGGGTTATATGGAGCTTTGGCGTGACCCTCTCTGGTATGACCCTCTGCAATTCATCAGCCACCTTATTGTGCTAAGGAAACCAGCCACACAGAAAAAAGATTAATAATTTTGGTAATTGGAAGTTTCTTCTTTTCGCTTGTTCACAGAATGAATTTGCTCTGATTCAGCCTCTGCTGAATAAAGGGACCTTGCAACTCAGTAGGGTCATGCTTGGAGACTTGTGTATTACTTTGATTGATGATGAAAGTTGGAGTTAAGCTGCTTGTTGTACCATAGGCTGCTCTATCTTCCTACGCTACTCCGGTGGTACATTTTGCAATTAGAGCAAGTGTAATGCTCTCATTAACTTTACTGTAATAGAAATTCTCAAAGGATTGATGTCGGACCTTCCTTCTACATTTTACTTCAGATTGAGAAAAAAGATGTAATTTTGAAATTTAATAGAACCAAACCAGTGACACAAAGAAGAAATATCCCATTTCCAAACTCAGATGACTGCCTGCAGAAGGACCAGGACTGCCATGTGAAGGGAATGTAGGAAATTCACTCTAGCTACTGACTGTCCTTCTGGGAGGGAATTCAGGCCTCAGACAGGAGGATGCTGGAGCCATCATGGCCAATGGGTGTGCAAAGCATCATCTTCATCCCAGTCCATAAAGCCTCAGCTCTGCTCCTCCTTGACGCTTGGGTTGCCTGCAGTGCCTGCAAAGCCCAGCTGACTCGCAATGGCGAGGCAAGCAGGCAGCACACCATTATGGCTGGGTCCTGATTATCTAATTAATTTGTGGCTTGACATGTAGACCCAAGGGCAGCCTTAATTACCATTTCTGCCATCCTCCTCCTGCTCTCTTGCTCACTTCACCCACTTGGCAGGAGGTTCTTTGAAGCAGCACGGTGGTATCACCTAAGGTCAGTGACGTGCTTTTCTGGTGGTTTCTCCACTGGCTAGGAGGATGGGGCTATGTGTTAAGCTTTTCCTGAAACACAGAAAGACACCACACTGTTATTCTCACCATAGCAGAGGGCTGAAACGGCCTGCAATGTGCAGCTGAGCTTTCTTCTTAGCCAGAAGCACTCTAGCATCTTGAAGGTGGAGGCCAACAACTTCATGTCACTGCCTGGCCCCACAACTGAAGCTTGAAGCAGGACGGCCGGCAGGAGACACTGGACCACCTCCATGTCAGGTGCTGAGCTGCCTCTTCTCCTCTGGAGACACTGATAGCAGTGAGAGACCATGAGGGTACAGAGTGGTCACACTAAAATGGCTTGGACCCTGCAGCTAGTCTGACAAAACCTTTCCTGGCAAACCTTGCCTCCCAGCACTCCTCTCCACCACCACCAAATCTGTTGCTTCTTGGGAGGGATTAAAGGAAAAAAAAGAATCTTCATTTCCTTGCAAGCCAGGATTTGTGTTGGCCTTGAGTGTATGTCCCCAGGCAAATCCTTATTTACCTAATGAATTAACTGGGAAGGAGCAAAAGTCACTTGTTGCTAAAGAAGAGATAAGCTGCAGTGTATCAGAAGTAGTTAACATGCTTTCAGAACTGAGGTCACCAGTTACCAAGTAAAATGTTGGCAAAATAGATTTTCCAACTATATATTTTTCCTTTTTTTTTCAGCGGTGCCCATCTCCATAATTTTGCAGTGGGCTAGAAAGAGAGGAAATGCAGGGGGCTGAAATATTCAGGCTGCTTTTACAGGTCTTGTCCCTCTTTAGCAGTGTGTGGCTCCCTGTCTGGGTGGGTGCTGGCAACCGGGGAAACCAGCATCAACTGAGTTACCAGCATCAGCTGCAGGGCCCCCTGCAAGCCCCCTCTCCTCTCCAGCCCTGGCTGCATGGGCACACTGCCTGGGCCCCATCTTTCCCTGTGGGGCAGCTGCAGGAGCTACACTGAGCTGTAAGGATTGCTGTAGAGGGCCTGATGTCACTGGCTCCTTTCCATGCTGGTGTTTGCACCTACACTTTAGGGCGGTGTCCCCAGAGCCAGTTTGTGTTTCAGCTGAGCACATGAGGAACCAAGATCACATGTCTGGCTGTGGGGACAGCCACCTGCCAAGCCCTGAATGAAGGCAAGTGACCTCCCCAGGGGCTCAGGAGCACCCTGATGTTCCTTGGACAACCACTTGGGAATGGCAGCATACAAGCATTTCCCTTGCCACCACCAAGATGTGCCACAGGCCCCAGCATCACCCCTGCCAGGAGCAGCCAACTCAGCCCTAAAGCTGAGTGTTGGAGGCAGCAAGCCATTCTGAGGTGTCTGGAGCATGGGGGGAAGAGCATTATTGGCTTTTCACTTTCTAAAATAAGGTTGCATTCTGCTCATTGTGTTCAGTTCTCTTAACATCTCACATAAGTAAATGACAAGAGTGTGGTTTTCATTTGTTCGCTCACCCAAAGTCGATACAGACATATTTTCTAGAGGGCCAGAGAACAAAGAAACAAGACCTGCCCCTTGACTGAGTCAACAACTACATTTGTCTCTGCTGGACGATTTCTAATGTATCTCCTTAAAGGCTGGTTAATTCCTGGAGTGTTGCTGCCAGACTGCACAGATGTCTGCAGACATCTGGATCCATCTTTGCATTGCTTTGCCCTACGTCTGGATTCATATTTAAGATATGTCCAAAACCACTGTAGCTCTGAAGATAACCTTAAAAACTGCCTGAAGTGTAGGAACCCAAATAGCATCTACTTGAGATGACCGGCAACCTGAAGCAGTACCAAAGGATGGGAAGAATCTAACCTTCCTGTCTTTCAGAGGCCTTGACACAACACCAGCAAGACACTCACCTCCTGATGGTCTCACATCCTGAATCATGCAGGCTGGGTGGGAAGTATGGTCAGAAAAGGGCATGAGATCACTGTGGGCAGTTTGACTGTAGCCAAGGATGGCTAAGAGGAACTATATCCAGTACAAACAACTCTCCATGCTGCCTCCTGTGCAGTTTCAAGTTACCTTACAACACAAAGATCCATCCTCTGTTGATTACCAAAACTCTTACCGATGTCCCAATACTGCTCCTAACCCCTGCCTGAAGCTTCAGCTATCATCTGATCAACTGCCAAATACAGCTGATCTATTGTAGGTGTCCTATAACAGCCCCGTTACTCTCTTCTAAGTAGGGAAGCTTGAGACGGCAAAAAAACGGACAAAGGATAGATAGAAATATCCACGGGAGCTGGAAGGCAAGCCAAGCTGCAGCTGATGCCGCTTACTGGAAATTTATGATGGTGAGCATAGGCTAATGTTTATAGAGTACTTTGCAGATAGGAGATTGCAATTATTAGGTTATCTGACTGTACTGATAACTTCAAAAGGAAGAATATCAAGATGCTCATTAAGTAGACTGAGGGAAAATAAGATGAACTCAGCAGAGCAGAAAGAGTTACATGTGAAACTTGCCCCATTCAGAGCAAAATGTCATTTTCTTGCTTGATTTTAAAGAAATGGTATTGCTGTCACTGAGCAAGATAAATGTAACATCAGTTTAACAGGATCATGGAGCAACCCAGGCTGGAAGGGAGTTAGGGAGGTCCCTAGTTCAGCCTTCTGCGCAGAGCTGGATCAGCACTAAGTTCAGCCCAGCTTGCTCAGGGCTTTTTCCCCTTGGGTCTTCAAAACCTCCAAGGATGGAGACTGCATAAGCTCTCCAGACAACTCACTCCACCACCCAACTGATCTTGTAGCATGAAGCCCGTTTTCAGATTTATTCAGATCTTGCTGAAAGCACAGGCAGTCCCCAGATCTGAGTCAACCTCTGCATAGGCTGAAAAAGCAGAGGCTACCGTATTCCTCCTGCTTTCAAGCCTCTTCATGACAACAAGGCTACCAAGTTAGCAGGCATGTCCCCCATGCAGTCTGCCATTAGAAAAGCAGCGTGTTCAGTAATAGATAAGTCATACTTACCCCTTTCGGTGCATCAGCTGAGTGCCTTTGCTGCGCTCCAGCACTGTGCTTATATGTTCCTGGTGGCAGGGGACACCAATGAGCAGCAGTACGCGCTCTGCAGAGGGTCGCTGATTGGGTCCTGCCTCACACCTCATTATGCCCAGCACCTGATTGCTCTCCAAGCATATACGATTAGGGTATAAAGATAAGCAATTTATTGTTATCCTTAATTAATACTTATCTTCAGAAGTGCTCTCAACCCATCCCCCAGCAATTTTGTAGTGGTTTTAGAATTTTTTTTTTTTTTGCTTTTGTGCCTCATACTTTACCTGCTGCTTAAGCCCAGCTCATCTGTGGCAGTATGTACCTTGCTGAATCAGGCATAGCAATGACAGAAATGACATATTACGTTTGGTGCTGTCTGATATGGACTCTCTATGTCCTCTGGGGACCCAGGGTTAGTCTCCGCACCAACTCCAGTCCTAAACGTCTTTCTCCTTCTCATGCTAGCTCCTACTCCTCATGCAACTGCTTTACTATTAAATCAGTCGAGAAACAGCTTTTGCTCCATGGATATTCCCAAATGCTGGCTGGGTGATTAGGAAATTATCTGGATGGAGATTTACTGGAAAAGGAAAACCCCACAAGAATTTTAGTTCCTTCTTTCCTTGCTCCTTCCCACAGCCAGGACAGTGCATGGAGCCACTGGGCCCAGGCTGGGGCCATGCTCCACCAAAACATAGTCATGAAGGAAACTTTACCACTGTTCAGATGATCAGGCAAGAATAAGGCTTATTGGAATGCTTATTTTGGAATTAAACCATTCAAAGACATGACTCTTGTAGGTATTAGCACAGGGATGACACTACCTTTGGTCTTTTTGCAATAAATGAACTCTCTGGAAAACATTGTCAGAGGTAATCCATTGTAGAAGAATCTTGTGCGCTATCTGATGTGACGCAGAGCACGCAGGTCTCTTGTAAAAAGGCTGCAAATAACACTAAGCCCAGCAAGAATTGTGTTTTCCGGGCATTGCAGGTACAGAATAACCCAGCCCCCGCTTCCTGACCACCTCCTGAAGCAGTGCCTGCTTGAAGTAAAAAATAAGATTCTTTCCTTCATTGACCAAACTGCAAGAAATTGAGATATTTTCAGCCTAAAATGAAACAGAGGTATGGATGGGTGTTTGGAGGGACAGAAGAAAATTTTGAAATAAAATATTCAGTTTAACAACTTTTTTTTTTTTTTAATGAAACATTTCTTCAGAGAAGATCTAAATTACAAGTTTGGGCACTTTGAAAACACTTCCCCATGCCCTTTTTTTGGAGCAAGGTAAAAGCTAAATTAGATCCAAACGCTCAAGGACTGTGCCCAGCACACCCACCCCCAGAGGTGTGATGTGGGTTGACTCTGCTCGGCATCACCAGCCACATGGGCACGCATGTAGCCGGTTTTGCCCTCAACAGGTGAGGACGGCGGGCATTGCCATGGGTTTTCCCACTTTCCCTGTGTCTGGGTTAAGGGCAGAGGAGGAGCTGGCCCACAGGAGTGTGGGCTGGGGTCTGCACTGGCACCTTTGTCATGCTTCCACTCCACAGGGCCATGCCAGACACATCACAGCCCGTGCACCTAATAACAATGTGGGTCGCGGGTACCTAATCTTACCTTGCTGTCCTGCAGTGCTTGTGTTTAAGCATAACTAGGCTGAAAAAACCCGTGAGAGCACATGGCCCAGCTGTGTGCTCCACAGCAGGCTCACAGCATCCTGTCCTTTATCTGGTTACCTTGCAGCTTTTACCCTGCGGGATCTGCTGACTAAACCGCAGCATCCCCAGGCCCTGAGGAAGCGACAACTGGAGGGAACTGGCCAGCTGGCCATAAAAAGAGAGGGAGGCAGAAGGAGGTGGCCGAGAGCACCAGGATGGCTCCTGGCTCTCACAAGAAGGAATGATGGGAGAGTTCATGCCCATGCACAGAGAGGGCCTCTGCTTTTAAAGCATCATCATAAAGACTCTTTGCAGAGTTAACTTCATAGTACTCATCTCAGCAGGGTTGGAAGGGATGAAGCCTTGTGTTTTACTTCTGGGTGCTTGGGAGGAGAGATCTTTTGTGACTACAGATCCACCTCCCAGTGACTTTTTCTCCTAGAGGAGAAAAATCGGTTTTAAAATGTTCCTCATTCTGTTGTAACCAAGTGGGAAGAAATCCACAGTGTTCCCTCACATGTAATTTCACAATCAAAAAGACTTTTTAAAAGCAGTTGAAGCTCCATGGTAGGGCTTGATAGGAAGTCAGGAGAGGAAGGGTTAGCAATGTTCTGGTAAGGTCCAGCAGGTAATTCAGGGCAGAACAGGCTTTCCTTGGCTCTTGTTTTATCTTTAGCTGTCAGAGCAACCTTGCTGTGAGGACATGGGGTCAAAACTGCTACTAGTCAAGCTGAATAGGACTGTGAGCTAGAATATCAACCATAATACCTGCTATCTGAATTACGTGGGTAGTCTGGGAAAAAAGGAGGATGTAGCTTGCTGTTAAACACGCTTGGTGTAAAAGCCTTATTTTAGTGCCAAACTATTCCAGCGGAAACATGACATGTACCATCTGTCAAAAATATGGATTTTGTGAAGCCCTCCTCCCCATAATTTAAGTCTTACCAAGAATAAAGCATTTAATTGTCTGCAGCTAGACCTCACTGACACTTCTGAGCAGCGCCATATTTCATGACTAGCTTGACCTCAGCAGGGATCTGTATGACGGAGCGAGGTACTCAGTGTAAGGTGCACTAGGCCAAGCCTGTCACAGTCCATGGAAGAGATGGGTTAGAAAAGTTACATTTTTGTTACTGCACTGAAGAAACCATTCACACCCACCTGTTTTACAAGACATCAGCATTTGTTTGTACAACCCACAGATGTGTTTGATACATCATGTGTCTCTTTCTATGGTGCACCTACTGCTGGTGGCTGTAGGGAGAGCTACGTTCCAGAGACAGGTGGGGGAAGAGCAGACATGCTAGTTTTTTTTAGGATGATGCTAGAAGGCACCCAAGGCACAAGCATCTCCAAACACACTGGATTTCTCACTCTTTGCAGGTCAGACCTGATGTGTTTTTCTCATGGGGCCGATCAGAGCATTCTAGTATCTGATGGGTCCAAAAGGCAGCAGACTCACTGTGAATCAATACGTTGCCTTCACTCCAGTTTCCCCACGGACATGAGGTATCTGTTACACACCACACTATGCAGGGAATATAGGGGTGGTCATTGCACGCAGGGCACTTGCCCTATTTGTTTGGGCATCTACCATATGAGGAAAGTCTGAGGGAGCTGGATCTGTTCAGCCTGGAGAAGAGGAGGCTGAGGGGGGATCTGATCAATGCTTATAAATATCAGATCG
>JAVSBS010015508.1:153511-212506 GCA_033124195.1 Coracias cyanogaster | reverse complement strand
GAGAGATGCTAGGACAAAGGTTGGACTTGATGACCCTGGAGGTCCTTTCCAACCATAATGATTCTGTGATTCTGTGTCATGGATAGAGAAGCTGCAGGTGCAGCTGTACATGAATGCCAAAGGGTTTGTATGATGGCAATTCAAATATTCCACACTTTTTACAATGGATGTGTCCAATCTTCTCTACTACAACCTCCCGAGACCAGTGGGATTTTGAGCAAGGCAAAGTTGGATGTGTGTCTGTCCTTTTGACTCTGGAACAAAGTAAATTTTGTGTTCTCCTTAAAGGACAGAAGGAGAATAAATTTGACTATGGGTCTCTCCTCTAAGGGCAGAAGCAAGCAGAGGAGCTTAGAGGTGATTGCAGTACCTGAAACTGATACTATCAATGAGCATATTTAGATGTGAAGCCTCAGGGACATGATAAAATCTGTACATATATGAGTGGTGTGACTATTCATAATCCTGCCTCTCAAATAAAACAGAAATATGTTGAGAGCTTTTTGTACATACAAGCTGAAGATGATCAACAGAATACCACTGAGCGTGTACTGTGCAGAAGAATGGCACAAAATCACCTCTCCCTGTTCTCTGTTGCTACTGAGTGGTATTTACTTTCTTGAATCAACCTTGTCATCATATTTGTGTTTCTTTCATATTTTTGGCAAATGCATGTGACTACAGAACTTAAAGGTCCACTGAAATAGCCAGTAATTTGTAACATAAAACTTGTTAAAATCCTGTCTTCCTTTCACTCTGCAGGGTGAATATAGTTCACTCTTGAAAGGAGGTTGGCAAGTTGGAGCTAAGTGCCACATACAAAAAACTCCATTATTACAAGACTGTTGGTCCAGGTTTTTTTTGTGAAAATCATGGTTTTGATCTTGTCAGCAAGGGAAGAATCTCTTTTGAGACACACTAATTCTTAAATGACATACTGTATGAAGGCTCCAAAGACTGTTCTTGGAGCCAAAGATTGGCTGAAATATACCTGACCATGGTGGAGGCACTGGCTGAGATGAAATAGAAGTGAGCAGAACCTAAAAGAGACAGTAATCAAGGTTAAGATAATGGGGAGCTGTACTCATGCTAAAAGTGTGGGAGGAAAAAGGCTTGAGTCTCAGTAATTTATTTATTTTTTTTAAAACTGGTATGTTTGTTCCAAAATTAAATGGGCTATAAATAAAATGTTCTCATTTTTATAAAATTCTTTTCTTACAAGGAAGTTATAAGGTAATCTCTAAAGGTTTCCTGTTACATCAGAGTCACACTGATTACCTGCACACATAACTGTTAAATTAGAGCTAAGGCCATGTATGTGTATTGTTCATCAACACAATCATTAAGAAAAGCTCGTGGAACCGGAGAACTAAGATACCTGTTATTCATTCTGACTGCATTATATATGAAAGTCCATTCTGTGTGTGTTGGTTTCACAATACACTTTGTTTTCCAAGTTCACACCTCTCCATCAGTCCTGCTGTCCCCCCATGGCCTCAAATCCTGCCTGAGCTTGACTGATATGAGGTTCCTGCTGTGATGTTAGCTCAGAATGTGCCTTGTTGTTCAGAAGTGTTTGTGCATTGCATTAAAACTCCTTCTGCCGATTGCACGTGAAAGCCTGCAACGTGGGAATTTGTATTTTCAACAGCCAGTCTCCATCTCATTAAGTGTATGATGCATGAAACGAGTTAATGCTGTTATTTCAGTTAATGTGGCCAGTACTCCCTCATGTCCATTCACTTGAAGCTATGAATGGTGCTATGAAATGTGGAGTTGATCTTTCAGTGTACAGGTCTCTTGCATTGTTGTTCCAGCACATTGATCAAGGTTTGAAGCTTTTTCTAGCCCAGAGATATCTGCTGCTCACTGTTTTGTTTTCTCAAACAGCTGTTGACTATATGCTGTCTCTCAGATAGAATTTTTCTTTATCGTGCTTTTTATGTAAAAGGTGAATGCCACTGCACTATTGCTATTTCGTTTTCCGAATTGCATTGGGACCTGTGCCATGGGAATCCTTTTAACCGTTATGATGTTGTTCAAATACACTGTAACTTGAATCAAACACTTGGCAGATTTAGCCTGATGGACTATGAATCCAGATGTTATCCTTCTTCTGCTCATCACCCAATAAAATACATACCCAGTACTTTGTTATCCTAGGGATAACTTATCAGTTGCACTCAGCTTCATTATGGAAGTTTCCCTTACCCTGCAGAGGGTGGTGGATCTGTCCAGTGAAGAAGTGCAGTTCCACTGTATGTAATAGGTCATCTGGGAACTTGTCTGGGGACCCCTTCTTCCTAGAAAGTGTATATTAGAGATTGGGAGCTAGTCCTGAAGCTCTGGTAATGGCCAAATTGGTGACAGCATGCTTACGATGACTCTCAGAACCAGAGGAAACAGGTTTGATTAAAAAAAATTGGGCAAATATTTCTGCTTTATTCCTAGGTGACTAGTAAACCCTTGCTAGTTTCTTGATGGCTGAATCTAAGAACAAGCTCACACATGAGGCATAGTTACAGTTGCCTAGTTTTTCTTGTGTATTCACCACAATCTCTGTTAAGCCTAGTTTTTTAGGAGCTGGTGGAAACCGAGTTGGTGAAAAGGATGGTTCCCTCACCTAGCATTTGTGAAAGGCCAAAAAAGGCATCAACTATAAGATGAGCTGAAAAATAAGGAGAGAAGAGTCACATATATCTGAAGATAGATGCAGGTGCATATATATTGGGAGGATCAAGAAAGAAAAATACAAGAGAAGAATGCTTTAATTGATATCATCATACAAGATAGCTACCTAGCTCCAGGCAGACCAGAGAAAATGCTCCCCTCTTGCCCAAGTCATGAACATGCATGTACTGACTCCTTTGTTTGTTTTTTTGTTGTTTGTTCATTTTTAACTGTTTTTGTTCTTTTATGGATAGACATCTTTTCACCATCTGAGATATAAAAACAATTGTTATCAAAAACAAAACAAGTGAAACCTCTGTTAGCCAATCTGATTAGCTGAATTGCTAAATGTTTTCCTTTTTGATAAGAATTTTGTAAGCAAAGCTACAAGTGATTAAAAACGATATTGACATAAAGAGGGAAGGAATGGAAGAATGTGGGCAATTTTTACAAGCTTTTTGAAAAGGCAATTTGCTTATTAAATGTTGCATTTTTAAAGAGAATATTTCTTAACAAACAGCTTTTCTGTTTGAAAGTTTTCTACAAACATTGTGGATTTTATTGAAATCCTGGGTTTATAGGGCTGATGTTCTTAAAGAGATGGAGAAGTAGCCATTATATTGTACTCTAGAAATATGCAGTAATGCAAATGAGTCTTGTTTCCTGAAAGACCTGACAGAAGTTAAAAGTGCAGGAAATTTAGAAATTTTTAAGTAGAAGAGGTTCTTTAATTGGAAGGAACTTCAAGGAGCTGTAGTTATTTAATGCATAGTGTAACACAGATTTAACTACAGGTTACTATAGTTATATGTGTAGTTTTGTGGTGTACCAGTAACAGAATATCAGCTAAAAAGGAACTAACAGATTCTGCAAGACATTCTGAAAAATCTGCAGATTTTTCAGCTCTCTGATTTAGCTCCTTGTTAGTGATCACAGCATCTTATTTTAAGATTGAAAACAACATAGCAGTACTCAGTGTTGCCTTTTTCTGCAATTACCCTTTCTCCTTTTGAGAGTTCCTCTACCGTTTTTAATATAATAATATACATTTCTGATAAAACATTTGGTGTGTATCAAAGGCATGACTCATTTAAAAAACGGCATATTAAGCCCTCTGTTCATAAATCCACAGCTTCAATACAGAGTGGCAAAAATGTCCAAGGATTTTCCAGCTTTTATATAATATTTAATATAATTTTTTAGCCTGTAAAACTAGGCTTTATTTGTGAAACATTTGAAGGCATAGCAAATACTGTTTAATTGTCATGTCAGCACAGGAAAATCTCTCAGATACATCTGAAGTATGGACAAAATTAACATTTGAATTTTGAATCATTATTTAGCGTGACAAGAGACTAAGGTAAGACAGGTCAAGTTGTTGATTGTTACTTTTGCTAACTTTGTTTCTGGCCAGACATGTTAAAATATTCACAGAACATTTAGATTTACCCCTGAAGAAATAACGAAAAAAAATTAATATCCTTCTATAATTATCATAAAAGACAAAGTCTTATAAAGAAAAGTGTTATTTTATTCTCACAGGTTTTTTATCTGTTTCATATGCAGAATCTTATTTGCCTGGCAGATAAAATAGTCTATAGAATTTTAAAGATGTTATTTGCGGGATATCTCCAAAGATCCATTCTTCAAATAAGCCTTTGAAAAATGTGAAGCTATTTCATTCACGTATTTTTAAAAGTATCTTTGGTGTTATACAGAAAATTACTTTTCAGGTTGCTTGTTTTATTTAGCAAACACAGTTCCTTTACATTTATATCCACTTGCATGATCTTAGTGTCACAGTGACCTTACCCTTATCAAAACCTTTAGTGTCAGAATAGTCCAATCTTTACAAGTGTCTTATCTAATTATCCTAATTACACAATGTCAAAACATCCTTATAACCCAGTCTAAATACATTTGAATCCAACAAATTAGCACATGTAAGGCTTTTCTTCTCATATTATTAAATTAAAAATGAATTCTCCTTCTCAGTCCAAAGCAAATCATTACACATCCCACTCAGGGGACCAATTCGTTTTTACTTGAACCACTACAACTGCCAAAATCCTCTTAATATGGTAAAAAATGTAGTGCAAACTGCAAGCAATCTACATTAGGGTGTTAGACACTGTGAGGACCTGGGAGTGGGAGTGGCAGAGTCTCCCCATGAACAGCCAGAGCCTGTCAAACCCATAGCTGGAAGCAGGACAGCTGGGGGTCCTAGGGCAGCCCCAACCCCGGTATCAGGCACCCCCCTGGGGATATGCTGCTGTCAAGGTGGAAAGTCATCTATAGGTTGGGGTCTGGGACTGGAGAACCCATGGTGAAGTTGCAGTGTGACGGGAGCAGTGGGTCAGGCAGAGGCCAAGCAGCAAATGTTTAGTTGACAAGCAGCTCCCATGGGTGGGAGCTGGGTTGTCCTCTCTCCAACGCTGCCTGGGAGCCTTTCCCCAGGGACATCAGTGGAAGGGGGCTGCCCACAGTTGTACTGCCCCTCTGTTGACCCCGAGCCTAGGCAGCCAAACCTTTCTGAAAGGCATGCTCTCAGGACGTGTACGTGGAGACCTAACATCATGTTTAAATGCTACAATCCAGAATACACCCTAAAAAATAGCTGTATAATCTGCAAAGTAATTATTCCAATGAAAAATCCTTGCAATCAGATTTTTACCTGGGAAAGGTGACAGAAACCAACTTAAGGCAAACAAAGGCCAAGCTGCTGTTTCCAGCTTTACAGGGCAGAAACTGTGTTGGTTGGTGGCAGTATAAGAACTTCAGTAAACTACTGCATTCTAGTTGGCATTGTGCAGCACTGTACTTTGCATAACACAGATTTTAAATTTTAAATTGCTATGAAATACATGGGCAATAGAGAAAATAAACCTCTGATCACATATGTTATTCTGGAGTTGCTTTGTTATTTGGGAATGAAGAGAAGGAAAATTACAAGCAAGAAGCTAGCATAATACCAAATCTAAGGATCTCATCATCCACTAAGTAATGGAAACAGACCAGACTGGGAATGGTCTGGGAACCATTATCTGGGAAAATAAAAACCAGTATCTGGAAAAAACTGTAGAAAAATGCAACCATCCGTATAGAGGACGGTCTCAAACAGACTGTGGAAGAAATGTGTGTCCAGCAGACATACAGCTAATCACCCAATGTGGCTAGGGAGCACTAGACTTTGTAGGTTCCCACATCATATTGAGTATTTTTTTGCAAGACAGCAGTTACTAGCCTGTTGACTAATCCTGTTACTATGACTGACAGGAGAGCCAGCATGCAGATATGGCAAGACACGGTATAAGTATTCTTAGCTTAATCTACTGCTGTGTATTTAAGTCACATAGTCCTTGTTGAATACTGGGGCATCCTGTGTCAGCCCCCCTGATCTCCTCATGTGTGAGCTGGAGCAAGCTCTAACAGGAAATGAATAAATCGTTTTCCACATTGTTTTCCCTACTTTCCAAACCATATAAACTGAGAAGTGCAAGTAAGGCTTTTGAAAGAATAGGTAGTCTGCCAGAGACAGAAGCTGCAGAGAGGACATGTCCATGTCTGCCTGTGTGGATGCCTGTGTACATGTGTACAGGTGAAGGAAGCAGGATGGGTGCTTTTTGTTTCTCCTCTGCACAGTGAAGTATTGTGCAGACACTCCTGAGTAGTAGGAGACCACATAGCTCAGTGTAACTGTTGTCATGGCACAGAGCGCAAGCTACTACGGCTTTCAGAGCCATAATATGAATAAACATACCTACCGACATCAACACTAACATGGCAGTACAGTTCTTCACCAGTGCAAGGATGCCATAAATTGCTATGCATGTAATCATTAGATACATTTTTTTTTAAATGTTTTCAAGTTTCAGAAGACTAAACTGAATAAGCAAGTTGCAGGTAACTAACAGACATGTGACTTGCCTTTGAATGTTCAGGCCAGAAATGCCTTAGTGAATTCAGTTTCTATTATCTTCCAAGGTCTGGTCAGAAATAGCTGTGGGACCCCAAGAACAGTTCTCATGTTGATGAAAGATCAAATTTCATGCCTTGTATTTGTGGTTAGGAAACAAAAGGTGCTTGCCAGCATCAGATTTTCTGAGACAAGAAGAAAACTCTTGACAGTGTCTCCTTCCTGAAGAAAGCCAAAAAGAAATAAGTACAAATTTCTAATTTCTTGCTCTAACAAAAAAGATATTTACTTTTGCATTCTTCACCATATCAGGTTTTTTTTTCTGGACTTTAGGAGAAACTTTTACACTGAAAGCATTTGCAAAGTAATCTGTGTTACTGTCATATTTGGCCATAAGTGTGGACACTAAATCAAACTCAGTTTCAGGATTTGTACAAGATTTTATATTCATAGATAATCTCTTTGATCAACTTGAATAAATAAAATGATAGGAAATAATCTTGTAGTTGTCTTGGAAATTTTCATTGCTAAACTGAATTTTTTTGGTGCAGGGACAAAGACCTTCTGTGAAGTCTTTTTGGGGGATAGACGTTATTCAATGAAATGATTAAATGTTTTGTACAGGAGCTACTTGCTAAGAGTATACGGGGGGACAACATTACACCAGTAAGTCCTATCTGCCTTCACAACAAATGCATAAATCTTGAGTGATCCATCCAGTTCTTCACTGACATTCTCTTTAAGTAGTGCAGATTTTGTCACCTCTTTACAATAGTTTCGGTTTTTAACGTAATGTAGTTAGAGCTGTACCCTTTTATCAACACACACTTTTGGGTGGCATATCAAGTGGAGTGATGATATGGATTTAATGGGGGGTAGTGAGGGGGAATAAAACCCATTTCCCATTTGCTCCAGTTCAATTTCATGGAGATCTGCTGCAGCTGTGCAAATAGCTAGCCCTGTCCCTGGCTTTTTAGAGCTGGTGGTTCCAGGGAATCTGATACATAAGCCTGGAAGGGGCTTGGGCAAGCTGTTTGTAGAGCTGAAGCACAGTGAAGAGGCTAGTCTATCAATGCATGCTTGCCTAAATGCTGTGTGGGGTATTGGCTCTCAGCTGCTGTTTTGCACAGTGCTGCTGCTGACAGAGCAGGCTGAGATTTCTCAGGTAGGCTTTCAGTGGGTTGTTTCTCTGACTGGCAGCTTCTATCTGCTAAGGGAACAGCTTCTTTTGGTGCTAACGTCAGTGGGTGGTGCTTGTTACCTAAATAATCAGGGTAAAATTTGATATGTTCTGGCTTGAACTAAGTGTTCAGGATAGAAACAAAATCTAGTGGAGAGGCCATACTTAATGAAGGCTATTCTTGTGGTGGTGGCTTTTCTCAAGGTGACTTTAAAATAATTCTTTGCCTAATACTAAAGCAGCATGTGCCCTCCCTCTGCTCTGCAGAGCTGGAAGTAACCTGAGTACTACAGAATCACAGAATCATTTAGGTTGGAAAAGACCTCTAGGATCATCTAGTCCAACCTTCGTCGAACCTCTCCCTAACTCTCAGACCATGTCTCAAAACGCCACATCACCTGGGATGGTGACTCAACCACTTCCCTGCAGCTCTGAAGAGGAGGAGTCTCCTGTTCTCCTGCCTCCTAAAGGCATACTTTTTATGCCTTCTCTGCTGTCTGTGATCTGTTGTACACCACTAGCAAACTGTAATTCAAAAAACAGTTTAACTCATCAGCTAAAGCTGGCAACAGGGAGGGAATTTGGAGGTTCAGAAAAGCCTAATGTTTCTTTCCTGCAGGAGCCATGAAAATATAGACCAAGATCCTATCTGGGAATTAAACTCTTTCTTCCCATGATGCCATCTAGTGTCTTTCAGGCCCTTTATCATATCATGGTCTCCCTGAGGAGAATGTCAGGTTTGGTGGCCTCAGTCCTTTCTTTGCTGCTGTTACTGTACCAGCACTGAGTAGCTGTTTGAGCAAGTGGCTACAGCCTGAGCCTTTTTTACTTTATGCTACCTAAAGGGAAGGCTTCAGAAGGTTTCAGAGAGGGGCAGCTCCCTTCACAGAGCCATTGCAGCTATCTCCATGCTCTGTGCTGTTCATGTCTAATGTCTTTAGGGCAAAGATCTCTCTGTATATGTGGGAGGCAAGACCTCAGGTGTGAGGTTGTGAACTCCTGTGAAACTCGTGGAAGTGCTGTTGTGAGGTGATGTGTACCCCTGTGTGGCAGCAGTGGTGTCAGGGATGCAGGTCTAGTTCATCTGTCTAGTTTAATCTGGTGAAAGGAGCTGTTGAAATGCTGCTGTTGGTTGTGGAGGAAACATGTGAATTAGTTGGAAAGAACTGATAATCATCCCATCCTCTCAGGGACTTCCAGACTAAGTGCCTCTGTTGAGCTGTTTTGGCCTAGAGGCAGCAGAAGCCTGTGGCTATCTGGCAGGAAAAACTGATAATTTCTCCATCTCTTTGTCTACAGGAAATTGAAATTCCTCAACCTTGCCTTTTTGGTTTAGATAATCTGAGGATAAAGCTCTGCTGCCCATGTAGTTCTCCCTCAGGGGGAGCAATGGGATGGAGAAGAGGATTTGTTAGGTAGGTAATTGCGTCACTTGATTTGAGCAACTACCAGGAAAATCTTATATGGTGATGAGATGAAAAAAGACCATGGAGCTGACCTTTAGGATGGACTTGATGCCAACTTGCACAACATAACATACTTAGTGCTCAGAACTTTGTGACTGCTCTCAGAAGATGGAATTTTCCCGCGGTAGTGCTGTGTGGGATTCATTCCAGAACTTCATGGTTGGAGGACTACATGTCACCCTCTATTTGTGGGGAAGGGGAGCATGTGAAGAATGTGGAAAAGATGTTCCCCAAACCACATAATAGAAACAATGGAAAAAGGAAGAGTTACAGCTCAAGCCATTATATCCCGTGTATGTTTTCATGAGTTCACAAAAAATTGCTGTGGACACAGTGCTGATAGTTTAAGCTACAGCTTGTGTATTTAAGTTGCATAGTCCTTGATGAATACTGGGGTGACCTGTACCAGTGAATTTGCGGCACATCTCCCAGAAGGGAACTCTGGGGAATTCTACTGAATACCAGCCCCCCTACACCCCTCAAGCTGTCCACTTTTATGTTTACTGTTGGGATAAAAGGTCCTGTATATGTATGTTATATAACATGAGGAAAATTATTCCCTGTTACAGCAGTGAATCTTTATTTAAATGGAAGTGGTTGCACAGCTGCAACTTGGAAGAGTTTGACGTATAGTATTTACATATGGGATCACAGTGATGGATGGCTCAGTGACAACAGCTATTTATTTTGTCTTGTATGTGATGCTGCTGTGTTTAGTGATGATAGGCAGCATTCCTCAGTGATCCTTGAAGTACCCGTATTATTCAGCCAGTAGTCAAACCATTCTGCTACAAGGATGAAACTAAAATAATTAAAACACCCTAGAAGATACTATATTGAATAGGACCTTTCACCATAGGAAAAAATATACAATATTCCGAAGTGTCTGTAGATAAAACATGCACCTTAACTGGAAGAAAAAGACAGAAAACACTTTCCAACCTGTGCTGATTTTAGGACTGGGAGAATGAACCCAAATGAAGGTTGTATTACAAATGGTCCTTACAAAAGTTCATCAGCCTCTTCAGTTTTCATGTATGTTAGTAACAGAGGAGATCCACATCCAACTGGCTCCTGAAAGAATGAAGATCTTTCCTATTTAAGAAGAAAGACATTATTGTTAGCAGCACTTTACTGACGCCTGTAAACTGGATTGAGTTCACTAGTTCAGAAAAATGCCAAGATTGTGACCATGGAGCTTTTCTATTAATAGAATCTAAAAAGGATAAAGCACAGGATAAAGTAGTAAATTGTTTCTTAGTCTCTTAGGCTGCTAGGAAAATTCCTGAAGCTGAGCATTTTCAGCACAAATTCTACTACCTGTGCAAAACACACCAACTGAAATGCTGTAATATAATTTAAGTAATTTACAGCTTCCCTGGGTAGACTTACAGTTCATTAAAATCCCAGGTGATGCCTGGCTCTTAGAAATAACAAATTTCAAAATAAAGGCAAAGAAGATTTTATTATGAGTTATTAGAAGAGCAATCAAATGTAGATGGGGATGCCTTTCTGTGTTGAATCGACAGTTCAGAGAAGTTTTAAATCTTGAAATGAAATGATGCATAATTCGTTTACACTTTAGGGAGTCAAATGCATTTAAAACACAAGCTGCAAATCTCTCTAACTATATCTGGTAGGCAGTTATATTTCCACTGAGAAAACAGCACAGTATAGGGAAGGTTGCCAGCTTAGTAGAGGAAAATAACCCTCTGGACCTGAACATTTTGAGTACTGCTGATCTGAATTAAGTAGCTTGCAAGAAAAATAAATGGCTGCATGTGCCAATGTAGTTTACAATGACTTGATACAGAGACCAAAAAGCAGAAATAAGGAGAAAAAAAAAGGAAATTAATCAATTATTTGGAAGAATATTTTCCAAGTAAATTAAATTCTTTCATTTAGAGAAGTTGTAGTCTTTAATGACAAATAGCCAAAAAGATCACTGACATTTAGGTAGAGATGCATCTTCTGAGTCTAACAGGTAGCTGCAGTGTATACAACACGGGGTAACCAGATGGACTGCTCCACTTCACAATTGTGATTTTGCAGATGGTAAGCAGATAGTTTTGGAAAAATTGTAGTTTGTGCCCACCAGTCACAGACGTAGCTAGGACTCCAGTTCCCTAATCCTCTGAGCCACAATAAAAGAGCAAAGAAGTTTTTGTTTAGCCAGTTACTGTTAGTGTGTGAATTGATCTCTGTAGCTTTATTCACACAAAACCGGTTAAGTCTCCTTTCTGTGCCATAGTGAAGAATCGTTGCAGACACGTTTGGGTTTTCATAACGTACTTATCACCTTTAAATGTACGAAGAAAATTCCAAGCAACCAGAAGTCAGAAAAATCAAAATCAACTACTTCCAGAAACCTGTATTTTATCTGTGTGTATTCTCTTAAGATGCAGCTGGGCTGACAAAGGATCACCTGGTCTTCTTGGAAACAGTTTACATTCTCACACTTACGTCAGTATTGACTTTAATCAAGCACTGAGTGTTACTTGCAGGTGTGAATCAAATATAGGTGAATTTACTCACTGCTGCCTAATAGAAACAAACCTGCTTCCCACTTTCTAGCTGTTTGAAGAAAGACACTGATAACTAATTCGGTTTATTAAATGCACTCTCTGGATAAAACATTATCTTCCCTCCCTGCTCCCGTAGTAAACAGGCTGTTCTTTATTGGAATGTTACAACAGCATAGCTAAGTCACTGAAATAATCTATTTTCTTCTATAAATCTGACTTTGTATGCTTTTCCTGTGTTTTATATAAGAAAGACAGTATCAGCAGTAGTAAAGCAAATTTCCCACGCAATTCCATGTCTGTGTGACCTTGACTCAGATACCCTTTAACTGAAGTAGTTCAATTGCCAAACCTGTCCAGACTCAGAGGTTTTTTTGTGAGGTAGTCAAAAAGGTGACTATAGCAGGGCGTATATTTTGTATTAAAAGAATAAATACAAAAATGCCAACAAACTTCTGATTTTGCATTTAAGCTGATTCTGAAGAGGTAGATAAGTATGCACATATTTAAACAAAAATAACAAAACAGTTTTCCCAACTTGTGAAAACATTGATTTTGCTGCTACAAAAGCAAACAAAAAACTCTGGATGTGGCAGATGTTGCAGCGTGGGTAACTGAAGCACTGAAGCTAATTTGTGGATGTTTGGAAACAAGTACAAATTTGATAGTTTTCTTTTAATGAATGGTGTCACGGTTGATGTGGAGACTCAAGAAGTCGTATTTCTGCTCACCCTCTTCATCTTTAGTGCTCAGATGACTGTAAGAGGCATAGCACTACTTGGTTTTTACTAAAATACATAGTTTTGTCATATAAGATTGTCCAGCTGGGGCTGACAAAATCAGTTGGTGTCCTTCTAAGTGATGCTGTTTTTCTGGCTGGCATGAAGTTAGGGATTTGAGATCTGCTTTGGAGGTGGCTGTCTTACCCCTAGACATTTGTTCCTTTTGCTGCCCCATGGAAACCTATAGAAGTGGTGTAAGTGGCTGGGTAGGAGCAAGTGTAGGAGCAATGCAAGAATATTCTTGCATTGGGAAGAGATGAAATACTGATTAGTTGTGAAAATGTTGCATTGAGGAAAAGGCTGGCATCTCGTAACTGTAAGTACTAGCATCCAGTGCAGAGCTTCAGTTTTGTTTTTTTATTCTCCAATATAGTTTGCTGAAAAAGAGTATCTGAAGCAGTGTGACTACAGTACACAAAAACTCTTCAAATGACTGAATTGTCATAGTTCAGAGTGAAAGGGGAAGTGAAAGCTTATTCTGCATATTCCTGATATTTCTGAATTGTCAACTTCGTTGGCAGCATATACCACCTCTGAGAGAAAACATCTGTGGCTGGAGTTAGTAGACCTTTAACTTAATTTGAAAGCACTTTCTCACACTTGGGATACCCAGCCTAGACTCTAGGAAAGAAACCTCTTTCCCACAGCTAACAGCATAGTTGACATATTCTGGTTTGGATACTGATTCTCAAGAATGTGTAGATGAGTTCATTTTATTACTGCGTTAATTACTTCTTATACAACCACTTCCAGTAGATACATCTTTAAAATGCACACATTCAAATTCAGAAAAATATTAGACTATTTTAGGGAAGGAAGTTTTAGGCATGTACATATTCATAGATGTTCACTTCTATTCTTATTCATACTAATGAGGATGTAAATCCATCTGATAAACTACCTTTCTTTTGAAATGTTGAATCTTATTTGTGTTTTGAATTTTTCCAAGTTCGATTTCCATTTATTTGATTTTGCCTTTGCTGGAAGTTAAGGCAAACTCCTTGAATGAGAAAGGTATTTAGCTTGCTCAATACTTTTTGTAATGTTTGTTTGCATTTAAAATGTTTTCAGAAGAGATAAGTTCTGCTTTCTAATGTGTTAAGTGTCAAGTGACTTGTCCTATGGAAGGAAAGGAGATTGCTGTTGTTAATGTCATTAACGGAGTTCAGTGCCTCCCACAAATATTTGAGCAAGGAAACAGTTGATGTTGATGGATAATCTTCATAGAAATAGAGTTCTAACTTTAAGCAGAAACTGGTTTTGAAGCCATAACAATTTTTTTAATGGTGGACATTGTTGACTTCTCTCATACGTGTCCCCACTGCTTAACTCTGGTGTGAGTTCTTCCATTTATCACATATCTGCTGATACAGCAAATTAATGTTCACATCTGAGTCATAAACAATGAAATGATCATTTCAATGGAACATCAGGTTGGCACTTGCCTGTTAACATGTTTATTTTCCATGTTCGTCTTTTGTTTTAGATCAGTGCTCATTACTGTTCATGTTCCACAACTTCATTTACCACTTACCACAAAGCCTGTAAAATCCAAAGAAGGTGCTGATCTATTCAGAATGATATATTAGTTAAAATCACAGCAAATTGTGAATTGCTACAATTTATATAGACAAGGGTCTGAATCAAAACCTTGGATCTAAAACACACCAAGCTTGAGGAGAATTTGGATTCAGATTTAGTCTCTGTGGTTTGGGTTTTTCTTTAATCACATGGTGTTACAAACATCTATTTCATGTGTCTAAGCTGTCCCAGCTGTACAGATTATTTCCTTGAACACACTAGCCTTATTTTTTACACAGATGTAAATCAGGAGTAACTTTGCTAAAGTCAGTGCAACTGGTGCCAGTAGATGATGTGTAAGGAAAGGTCTGGTCTTTCTCTATGATGTCTCTGTATGCTAGTAATATAGAAATGACGTGTATTCTTTGCATCAGCTTTGGGAAAAATCTGTCTGCAAGTCTTTGCAAGTGCATGAACATCACACAGATATTCTAGCAAACACAGAATATAAAGGAGTTAGAGTGGTAGCTTTAGACCTTTAAGGTAGGCCTCAGTGCCATTACTGTACCTTCCTTGTTGTTGCTCCCCCACCTCACTGGTTTCTTTCAGGCTCTGCTACCACCAGTGCCTTCTCTTCACACTTTCTATAGCCATGTCCTGCTGTCCCCTGTCAGGGCACTGGGTTTGTATTGTGCAGTTTGCCTCTCGTCTTTAAGGCTATCACTCATCAGCAATTAGGAACCAATATTATACAAGTATTTGAGGTAAAGACAATATTAGACCTGGATCAAGTGTTAATTTCCACTCCAGCTTTCCCTAATGAATTACATAAATGTTTCAAGGGAACTTAAACTGTAAAGAAACCAAACCTTTCTTTAGGTTGGACAGAGCTTGCGGAAGTCCTATGTGTTTGTGTCTGTCACTCCCCGTCCCTCCATCTTCATTATTCTTGCATTCATATCCAATTCCGGACTAAACTGTGGCTGTTCTTGTGGTATTTCTTGCCCTAGTCAGAAGCAGGAACTCCTGGAAGCATTGCTGCAAAATCCTTTTATTGAGTGTTCCTGTGTGGTTTCTCAGGCTTGCTGAATCTAGTCTTTGTGTGCTTTCAGATTCACACTGGATGAAAATAAATTATCTTTCTTTTACTTGTGCCTTTATATGGATGCAAAGGCTATTTTTGTGTTTCATTAAAAGAGGAAGCTTGACTTACTTGTTCTAGTGAATGTGCTCTGACTTGCACCATATTACACTAGCCTTACAGGTTCTTATTTTCCAAAGATGATATGTGGTTTCTGCACAGCTGCAGTTCCCCTGGAGGAAGATGGTTGGTCTTCTCATTGGGGGTTGTTCATTCTTACCTATTCTAGCCAAGAACAATATAAACCAGGGTGAATCAAAGGTAAGATCTGTGCAGTTACCAGTTCAGTAATACTTAACATGAAAATATAATCCACTAAGGGAGCAAAAGGGAAAACACTGAGACCCATGAAACATGTTGTGTACTCTATCAGATAGAAGAAACTAGTACTTTAGATAGCTCTGAGCCCGTAATAAAATCGAGTGCAAGAAGATTATTAGATATATAAGCCCTTCTTCAGGAAAGTATTAGGTCTTGACTAAGGAACATGCAAATCCTGACATCTCCTTTTAAGTTGCCGTTTAAGTTCGTAACTTTGAGGCAGGTAAAGACAAACAATCATAGACTGCCTCCCCTTGAGAACAGCAGTATTTCAAAGCTTGTGGAGAATGTGAATCCTGTAAGGAACAGTGGGGATCTTCTTCAGGTATAGATAAAATATATGGCTAATTAAAGCCTTTTGAGAACATAAGTGAATCTTGTAGCAGTTATCAGTTGTTCTTCTAATCTCTCAAGAGCAGCTTAAACAAATATTACAGAAAAAGCAAGTCTATTTTGACTCTAGTTTTTTATTATGCCTGTGGATCATATTCAGACTGATAAACTGTTTATGCTGTGCCAGAGCACAACTTAATGTTTAAGTCAGCTTACACATTACATAAACAAAAGGAGAACAAAACTAAGAAAAGCTCAAAGGTAGAAGGCAGCCTACAGCGTGACTGGGGAAACTCATACAACTCTAAAACTTTAAATCGAGGCACTTTTATAGTAATTAGATGATGGTGTATATTCTGTCACACCAACTAAGGCAATCCAAGTTAGTGCTTAAAGGTTTAAATTAGAAGAGTGTTAACTGCTGAGAATCACGTTTCCCCCGGACTTACCGCTCACTCTCTTTATTGGTATTTTATATATTCTTACTAGTAGATAACTTCTGAAATCCATCTCCTTTCTATTGGTGGCACCAGATCACCTACTCCTTTTCCTGGAGTTCAAGATTCATCTTAAAACCTCACATTTGTCTGTACTACTTCTGTGGGGATTGTTAGATATAGTCATATCAGTTAGATATAGTCCGTTTACTCATTAAATTTACTCATGGCATCTTTCTCTATTTTAAACAGTTCTCTGTTAGTTCCAGAGTTTAAGTTCTAATATTTTCTGGATGTGACTTTACTATAGCCAAAGAGGAAAATCTTAATTGGATTCTTGTGCCAGGTTATGCCAGCCTTGCTGAAAGAGCTTGAAGTTTTTTTAGATTTGCAAAATTTGTAGGGTTAGAAATAGGAAGAAGAAAGAAAAATGCTTAGTAATGGGCTGCAACACTTTGTGAAGCTGTGTCTGCAATACAGCTACCATATGAAAAAATACTGCATTTGTCTATTGTTTCTTTGGGTGTTATGCGCACATAAAAACATTATATTATGTTTCATTTTCATCTGTACAAGGCTGTTATACTTTTGAGCTAGGGAGAAAGGAATCGTACTATAAATGGAGCTTGCTATGCCTCTTTGTATTTGCCTTCTCTGAAAGGTTAGGTCTGGAATGCTGTTAGAAGCAGCAAAGCTTTGACTGGACTTAAGCAGTAAGAGTGAGCTGTTCTTTATCATATTAATTTCAGTTGACTCATGTCATTTCACCTCCCAAAACCAATGATGGTTGGTTAAGTTCATATCCAAACCACTCATAATTTACCAATGAATCAGTAACAGAATATTTTGGGCTGGTATACAAAAACATCTCTTGCTCCATATTTAGTTAGCTTGGAACCTCTTGTGGTTCAATAATATTTTATGGAAACAAAACATTCTCAACTTCAAGCAAAGTCCAGTTTCCTTAAAAAACTTTTAGTGCAAGGACGGCAAAGAGTTTAGCCAATTTACAGCTTCATTCCTCTTAGAACACCTAACAGACATGCATCTTGCATACTCTGTGTTCAAGACTTTCCACTGTCATTTATTTTGATTATTTTATAAATGTTGTGATATTAAAAACATTGTATGCAGCAGATAAATCATAGTATCAACTCATTGTTTTGCTAATCCTCTCTGCTTTTCCAAGTAGGAGACAAAAAGATGAAGTGTTTGGGCATGGAAGCATTGATAAGGAATATATCCTTAATTGGAGTATTTTCTGTTTTTTTTTTTTCTCAGGTAAACTTGTTATTGGTTGAAATATTGCTGGGGAGAAACACTGTGGTATAGCTTTTAGGCAACTTAGTAGTAAGGAAAAATGTTTAGAAAAACCTGGAAATACACCTCTGCCTTAACAGAATCATTTTGCTATAGAAACATTAACGTATCATATGTATTTTGTGTTTTGATGGATACTTTAAAAATGCTGTCGTTGTTTTTACATGTCTGACAGCTACATCAAAGAAGTTTCTGAAAATGGAGGTGTTCCTAAACCTAAAAATCCATAACTAAATAAAACACTGTTCTAAGCTGTCATAGAAAATCCAAGTAATCCATGCTCAGCAACAAATAAGCCCAAGAGAACTAAAATGAAAGTCAAGTCAGTGGCATCATTCACTTACTAAATGTTTTGCTCACATATTGCATTTTTCATTCATGGTTTATGAAATGCTTTACAAAGACAAGTGATAGAATCATAGAATCATAATACTAGTCTGATTTTTGTGGGCAAGGACTAAAGGAGCCCCAAGAGATAAAATTGCTTGTCTGTAATTTTGTCAGTTCATTGTAGGTAGAAAGGGTGAAGTCCTAACTCCAAATACTACCTTGATTTTTTAGGTAGACCTGGTTCTTTTAAGGAAGACACATTGCAGGTGTATACCTCTTACAACCTAAATGTACTATCTTTTTCTTCCATTCTCCTAGGCTCAGAAGCAGAGGACAAATATGGGAGACCTTGAATTCAGGACTTGCACTGAAAGAGCTAAAACCAATCAATACCACACTGTTTTTCAAGACTTAAGAGATTTAACAGTGTGCAGAGCCAAAACAGCTCAGTCTATGCTTTTCCCTTGGAATATCTTCCCTGGTCATAATAAAAATGACCTTCAGCAAATATTTTTTTTTTTAATTGAAAGAGGGAAGATCATAATTTAGTTTAAAAAATATCTTCAAATGTTTTTAACAAGAAAATCCCCATGCCAGTTTTGAAAGATTCATACAGTTTCTCTTGCTGTGTCCTTACTTTGTTAATGAGCCAGGCCTTTTTCACGCACAACTAAATCTTTTTGTGGGAAGGAACGTTTGGAAGGATGATGCATGTGGTTAAAAAACAGGAATGAGTTTCTAGAGTCTTCTGTTTACTAGCATTGCCACAGGCTTCCTCAGTGACTTTGGACAAGCTACCACATCTCTGTGACTGAGTTCACTGGGTGTAAACTCATAGTAGTGGAATTTCTCTTCTTTACAAACAAGTTGTGAGGAGAATATACATTTAGGCACCAGCTGCAGCTGCAGAGGACTTAGATTTTTAGCTTTCTAAAACTTGTGAATACAAAATAATTATTTAAAGGTGTTGTATGTTTCTATGAATTGTCTCAATAATGGGAAAATGACACAAGGCAACTGGAGTCATATGTATCAGCAATCTGTGGCACATCTTTCTGTCAGACTGTTTTGCAGCTGAACATATTGCCCTACCTGGAGCCTGAGACCAAGCCTATGGCAAATGTGTCAGTTAATGATGCTGCTCGGAATAAGTTGTGGCTGGAGCTGTGGCGTAGATTGTAGTAGTGATGGACCTCAGGGAACCTTAATAAACCAGGAAGGCTTGGCCCTCAGGTGCTCTAAGAGGTGGCTAGAGATATCAGCCTAATGACATCCAAAAGGTTAAGTGGCAAGACTGTGCAATGACAGAATAACTTAGTCTGTGAATCAAAGACAGCCAATGCTAGATATAACGGGGGACAAATTTTATTAGGTCCCCAAGCCTGCATCTTAACTAGAAGAAGGCCTCTCCAGTAGTAAACATGGGCACACTGAATTCACCGAAAACCTTTGCTTTTATGTTTTCTGAATGGTTAAACAATGAGTTACATAGCCTTGTTCATCTAGTGCAAGCTATATTCATGTCTGAATATGTTTAGATTAAAATTTGTCATATTTATCCAGATTGCTTTTTCATGTGGTCAAGCACTGTCCACAGAGAACATCAGTAGGCTTGTAATTCTCAGGTGCTTGTCCAGCCTCTCTCTACAGGGGAGGGAGGTGAATGAGCATTGCCCTTAGGCCAGTCACCTACTGCTCCTTTTCCTCAGTCAACAGTGCAAGGGGAGGTGAGAATGCCTCAGAATCTACTGTGGCATCTACTCTTCCTCCTCTCTGTGAGACAGAGGGCAGGGAGCAAATATTAAGCTTTTTTAAAAATGGCTTCACTACTTCTTTTCTTCCTCCCATGCTAATGACATTTAGTCAAAATTAACCATCTCACTGCTGGCTTTCCAGGCCACTGCACAAACAGAGAAACAAAGCTGTGGCTGCGATTGCTCTGCTTGAGCTCACAAGCACCAAAAGACAAAATATGATTTGCAAGAGCCAGGCCCCAGACTCCAAGAAAGACAACAATTTGTACACAGGGGAGGAAGAGATGTGGAATTGGTGGGATGGGCATGTCTGTTAGAAGGGGATGGGGTCTTCTAAATATTCTTCCAAATGATATAATCTGTGCAAAACTGTATCAGGGAGCTATTTTCCATATTGAAATAGGAAAATATTCCATAGATGCCACTGCTTCCATATTTTATTGGTCATTTCCACTGCATATAAACAATGTGTGTAACATGGAGTAATTATATGCTTCCGGCAAAAATAATCTGAAAGGATAAGATTCTCTGATTTCTTTAGTATGGCTAGAAGCCACAAATATAAAATACTGCATCAGAGACTTTAGACTCCAGAAATCTTCACTCTTGGGTTGTAGAAATATGATGTTTAGATAAGTTCTTGGTAAGATCTTCAACTTGCTGGGCCTCAATTCTTCTACTTTGGGGATCTGATTAAAATGAAATATCTGGTTTTTAGAGCTCTGGGGGTTTTATCTGTTGTATTTTCAAAGTACTGGCAAGAGTTTTCTTATCACTAATACAGAGTGTCTAGGCTTCCTTAAGTATGTAAGAATTGGTTCTGATTGCAACCCATTAAAAAAAACAAAACCATCTGTGATATAGGTTATTTTTATCAAAGGATCTCAATTGAAACAGCATTGTTTGTTGTTTTTTTTTTCACTTCTGGAGTGCAGTAGTCTCTTCTATTGTTGATTCTTCATCCAAAATACAGTATGTGTGACTGTCATTACAATTTCCTTAGAGATTTTTTTGACACAGTGCCTACTATAGTGGAGTCTTTGCTTACTGAACTGAAATGGAAACTGCAAATTCTCCTCTATCAGGTTTCTCATCCCTAATTCCTTTTGCTATTGAAAAATCTCACATGTAAGGATCCTCTGTGGAAAGGAACTAATGGGTTGTACTGCTAGTATGATGATCCTTTAACATTGTTTACTATTGCCGGGTAATCTTTTAGGATAGATTTAAAAGCTACTAACCAACTAGTGTGTAGAAGGCAAAGAACAGCAAGGAAAATGTGTTCTGCTACAAGAAAAACCACAGAGGCCACTTAAAATCTGATACAGAACTTGGAAAAATTCTCTTTTATTCTGGTAAACTGCCTGGTTTGGATCATGGTCTGCTGACCCCTCCCACCCACTTCTAGATACACACAACATTTTGTTTTTCATATTCAAGGGTTTTTCTTTTGCGAAAGTCCTCATAATAATAAGAAATAAATGGCTTCCTAATGACTTTTTTCCTTGGAAAACAATGGTTTAAATTAAAGGAAGAATGTTTTTGCCCAACATACAAACAAACATAGAAGAGTTCCATAAAACCCCAAAGTTGAGAGGAAGTAGAACTGCCAATGGTTTGAGAAAGCCACAACCAGGTTCTTATGTCCCTATGGAAAGTGTTTTTTTCTCATTAGACTGGCTTATTAAATCCTTTTATGTTCCAAGCATGTACTATTTAACTGTTTGCTTTTAGCATTATTTCTCCTTCTAAAGATGACAGTATTTAAACCTAGCAACATGTTGTTTTAAGGTCAACAGTTTACCAAGAGCAAAATCTGCCTCCCAGACTCAGCTGCCTGCTTTCCTTCCAAAATACTTTGTTCTGAAGAAGCTGATGGCAATGATAAATGTAAGAGAGTTAGAGCTCCGCAGTTATTGTCAGCAAGTTAGCTTTATGGGTTGGGGATTAGACCTTTGATGTCTTATCGAGTTTCTGCCCTGCGTGAATCAGTTGCTTACTTGATTTAAATTATAAAAAGAAATGTTCTGTTGTGATATTGTCTCATACTGTGTCTTCGTCATTTGAGATGCCCTCTGTGTTCTTTAGTTCCCCAGGAAGGGAAGGCAACCAGCCATATGGAGAGTGGCCAGTTGCCTGCTGATCATGATAGGCATTAAATAGATTTGCACAGAAACTCAGGTATAGAAAAGCCCTATTCAGCTGAGCCTTTCTGTCCCCCCACAAAGGGAGATTGTTCCTTACAACTCTCTAATGCAACATCCGGTACTGTTTAACTTCAGCTTTTGAGAGGATCCCCCTATTCCTTTAATAAATTATTTCCTTTTCACTGAAGTAAGAGCTTCCTATGAAGTTGTCTTTTTGACACATCACCCAGGAATTGCGGCTGGAGAGCTGGTGGCTGCTTGGCCATGTTGTAGGAAGAGAGCAGAGGTGAGCTGGGAAGGAGGTCTGTCTCCCTTTTGTGATTCCAGGGAACAATGAGGATGGCAATACCTCACCCTGGAGACAACCAGGGTTTGAGACCATCTAGAAGTTCATTTTCAGGGTTTCACATCTCCTAGGTGCTGTACCAGGGATGAGAAGCATACTAGCCTTTGTGACAGAAGTTCAAACTAATGCTTCTTATTTTGAGTTATAGATCATTGTTCTTTTATTGTTTTAAGCTACCTCAGACATTTTAAGGGTGTGTGTTGGTATTCTTTAATCCTAAAATAAAATCCTCAAATATAGAAATGTCGATCTGGCTTAGGTTTTATTTGCATTTTAAAACAGCTTTTCAACATTTTAGAAGCCAAAGTATTTTTCATGTGAGCAGTATTTGAACAAGATTAAAAAGTAAAATGTGTCTATTTTCCCAGATGATAGCTGTGGTTATTAAAGACACCAACAAGGCAGATTAGCTGTATGTGAGGAAACTGGGTAACAGGATGGTTGTGCTAGCCCACTTATATTCTGAAAGTTGGATCAGTACCCATGAAAAGCTTAAATAAACTGGAGGATAATTCAATACATAGACAATGCATCCCACTGCTTCTCTGTTTATTTTTTCCCTGTGTGACTTCTGGCAACTAGGAAGAAACACTATAAATGACAGCAACCCGCCAAAGAAAAGATTATGAATAACAATACCACAAGAATGAAGGGCATAAAGTTACCAGTGACTTAGGAAAAATGCGGAACATCAGACACAAGACAAATCTAGAAACTAGTAGACTATGGTACAGAACAGAATAACTTCAGATTAGAAACTCTTTAAATTTGAGTTTCAGTATAATTTTATTGTAGATCATTTTGTCTCTGGTAATCCAAGTTCTTTTTATCCATAGATGCTTTTTGACTCTGTTTAACCCCTATACTTTGCTAGTAATACTCTGAAACCAAGTGAAGTAATGACACTGAGACTCAGAGAAGGAAAAACTTTACTGAAGAAATTAAAAGGCTGAGAGTTGCAGTCTATTTGTCCCTGCTGTGGTGCAGCTTTATTACTTCTAAATATCTACAGTATTAAACATGTGAGCTGTTTCCACTTCAGGTGAATACACTAGGCTCAGTTTGCAAAAATGAGTGGTTTTGGGAAATATGGAGCACTCTGAATCTTGGAAATGAATGAATGTAGTCAGATAATGGGTATTTATTGTGTCTTGGAAATTAAGATCATTTGTTCATTTTTAGCTGTATGGGGTCAATGCCAGCAAATCGTTCATACCTTTTTTCTAATGCTTAGACTTCACAGCTTTTGGCATGCCTCATTTGAACTGAGAGCTTTGTGCTTCCAAAGACTATATTGTAGGAGCATTCAAATGAATCAGTAAAAGGTCCTTCTGAAAGAGTAGTTTACCACAACTGAGTGCTACTCAATAGGAGCCTAAACCTGCTTCTATGCTTCTATTGAAGTCTGGGTATTTACCTAGTAGGGGTGGAACCAGATCCTAGAATTAAGCTATTCAAGAGAATAGCCCTTCAAGAGGTATGATTGCACTACCTCGAAGTTTCTTTTCAAGAAAAGGCCAAATGGAGAGAAAACGGAGAATATTTGGACCCTTTGTCTTGTACAGTTTCCTGGTATACTGTAGTCAGAATGCTTAAATGGCTCAGAATACTCTTCTACTGTAACTTCCCCTGTGAGTCCAGAGACCAAAGCAATTCAGGACATTCTCGATAAAAACTATACTAGAAGAAAAATCTGCTCAGCTGGCAGTTTTGAATCCCTTAGAGAATCAGTTTTGTCCCCACCTTCCAACACTTCTCTAAATTAGTTGTGGTTCTCTGCTTCCCAAGCCCTCAAAATAATTAATTCATAGGAGGTTAGAAATACTGAAATGCTGTTGAGCCACCAAATTACCTGAGGTCTCTTGAAGTTGGTGAGCTGTTGGGAGGAATGTTTTTTGTGGTACAGTAATGATGAAACTTGGGAGTGCGTAAGTAATAAATTTATGTCCATCCTTTCTTCAAAGCAGGAAGGAATGTTTGTCACTCAGCTTGCTTCAATTTCAGCTCAGTCCTTCCTAGTTTACATTGTTGCACAAGTGAGATGTTTTGCCTTTTTTAGTAATTTGTGAAGCAGCAGTAAAAAGAAGTGATGGATGTACTGACATTCAGCCCCAGCAACCCTCCATCAATGCAGCAAAGTAGAGCTCACTTAAAAAAACACCTGTTAAAACAGTAAAAATTTAAAATATAACATGCTAAAGCAAAACATAACATAACAATCAAAGCACAGCCCTGTTTAATAGTCAATTTTCTGTGCTGGTTGTAATAAGATGATACTGTAGTTTTGGCAATGAGTCTCCAAGAGCTCCATTGCACTGTGGATACTGAGAGAGTAAAGCACAGCACTGTCTTCATCAATAGGTAATTTGGAGTTGACTTGGGTACTGACCCAAGAGTGATTAAAAACAAATAAACACCACCACAACAAAACCCAACGACAAACCCAAACCCCACCTTCCCACTCAGTGAAATTGCATACTGTAGCTGTTTTCCTTGCCAAAGTTTACGTAGGAGAAGTCTGATGTAATAGATTACACATGAAAAGTTTCATGGAATAATCTAAAGCAAAGGGAGGGTGGATGCATCCATGTTCAGAGGTTTAACAGGGTTCTTTTCAAGAAAACAATGTCTCAGCAGGCATTAGAGACAATTCTTCCTCCTGTGTGCCCCTGCAGATGCACAGTCACCTACTGGAGATGTTTGATAAAGTTATTTCTGAAACTGAAAGTCCACATCTGTTTTAGTTGTCTGCAACCTGGAACTCATAGAACTTCACCCATTTACAGGAGACCTAGCTGATTCTCCAGTTCATAAAGTGGAAGAGACACTTCTAGGATGGGGTTCATCTTATCCTAAGTCAGGCAAATCTTATCCTAAAGGTGCCAATTTCTAGTTTCTCTAGTCTACAGAACTAGCTCCACATTATGAAATGATCATGGCTTTCTGCCCTGGAGAGTATTGCAGTATTGTGGCTGGAATACTAATTTTCATTTGTTTGAACAGGGATAAATGAACTTTCAAAAACAAATGTTCATTTTTAGAAGTCTGAGATAACCTAATTGAAGTCAGTAGTCTGCTCACTTGTTTGGTAGTGGAATATAATGGAAAGATTTTGATTACACCAAGAATCTTTACCACTGAGAAGAGACACAAATGTTTTGATAAGGCTCTTCATTTTAAGTACAAATGAATGGCCTTGCCCATTATAATAGCAGGAATGGGTACATTCTAGCTCGTAATAGTATGTCATAGCCCTGTGTGCGATGGCTTTCTGTGTGAATTCTTCTCTGCAATCTTAACCATAATGGTGATGTCCTGTACATCTGGACAAAGTAGAGATCACAATTTGAAGTAGGCATGTCTGGGCTTGTCCTGGGACAGTCATGAAGGACTGTTTTGCTTCACTGGGACAGCGAAAGGTGAATTAATCTGTTAAAGATAGGTTAAGTGCAGCAGTTATACAGAGTTGTTATTTTGAAGGTATCGTCTGGTACTGTCCTAAGTCAATAATAAGGATAAGTAGAACTTAGGTTTTCCTTCCATTTCAGCACTAGGGTTGAAAGCTTTTCCATGGTATTGGGATGAGAGTAAGGTTTGTTCGGTACATGTACCTTTTGCTTCATTTCTTGGTAGAAGAGCTATGAAATAAATACTGAAAAAATGGATGTTGTTTTAATTAAGAAGATTAATTGAGACAGACTAACTGGTTAGAGTGCTCTCTAAGGCAGACTGTGGTATGTTGATATTTAAATATCATTGCCTTTGAAATATACATGGGAATATGACTTTACATATTATGGCCTTCATGTGTGGATATATATACACAACGGTGTGTGTGTATATATATATAAATATATATAAAAATGTACACACACACGCATGTGCGTTACTACTGTCTAACTCTTTTTCCCATTGTAGATAAGCCTGAGGGGAATAAAATATTCCTAACTCGGAAATTTCCACATCTGTCCTTCAGGCAGCTATCAGACAGAAACAGCATGGCTACACAAATCACTGTAAATCAGCACATTTTTCAACAGCGCAAAGCCCTTAACACAGAGCCACTTTAGAGCGTGCTCCTCCATAGTTTGTTTGCAGACCACCCATGCCAGCAGCAGGGAAGTCAGACTGTACTATTCAACATCTTACAGTAACCAGAAGCAGGATAAAGAAATTGCCTTTCAAAGCTATAGTCGGCACTAGGCTTTTCCAAGCAAGCAGTGATGTCCAGCATCCACTTTTCTCTTCTGCTTGTTTTTCAGGCCTTTTTGGCCCTCAGACCCACAAGATGAGACATTATGCTCCTGTTTTGTAAGGAGGCTTGAACTTCATTTTAGATTCTGAAGCAGTAGTTTTCAAATGGTCAGAGGGGAAGTCTGTGTATCAGTTATAAGGGATCCACAAAAAGTAACAGAATAAAAGCCTGTTGTCAGCATGTTTAAATAACTAATGTCAGTGGAGAGTATATAGGTCCCATGAAATTGTAGAGGTCTATAAATAGAAGAAAGGTTGAAAACCTCTGATGAGGAATCTAAATCCATAAGCTTAAAAGTCTTTCTTTTCATAGTGCACAGACTCCAAGCTGATTTCACAGAAGGGAATGGAGTTTCTCTCCGCAGACAGACACGAAGCTGTTTCTGGGTCTTAAGCTGTAGTAGGAAAGCTTGCTTTAGGACAAAGTAAAGAGAGGTTAGCATAGTCATGAGTTACACTTTGTGTGCAGCAGTTTGTGTTAAGGATGCCTCTAGAGGACTGCAAGTGAACTTTCTTAGAGTTGAGCTAGCCCAAATTTAAAAAAAAGAAAAAAAAGTTGGGGAACACTCCCCTGCATTGCTCAGATTAATCAGAGAGGTCTCTGAACAAAGACAATCCACAGCTGTGCACTGTATTGTGAAATGTAGACTAAAGCATTTCCCTTTACTGTTCAAAAGTCTGTGAGCCAGATTCAATAACTAAACTTTACGCCTCAGCCCAAGTGCATCTGTTGTCAGCTTTTTCTCCAATAGAGGGATATGTCTGCTCTACCCATGGCCAAACTGTAACCGTGGTCTCAACTCTTCTTCCTTGCACTGGCAGTTTGTAGATGTATCCGGTTGCTAACTCTCCTGCCATTCAAGATTTTTTTCCCAGTATACTCTGTAGTCTGTTTAGGTGGAGAGTTGCTCTGCACTATAGATGGTGGGATCATGGATTTGTGCATTGCAAATGCACAAATGTGTATTTGACTCAGTTTCATCTGAAGACCTTTTCTGCCTGAGTGGTGATGTGGTGGCAGGATGTAGACCAGAGGGAATGACACTGAATCCCTGCATAAGAGTAGACAGTGTAAGGTAAAGAAATGATATGTGTTATGCAACAGCAGTGAACAAGTTAATGGACTTGTTATCTTGATAAATGGTTTAATAGCATAGTAAAGAAACCATTGAATGCCTACTCTTGAGTTACTGGAAAAACTTTCTCATGGACATGAGAACATGCTGCTTGTGGTTGAGGAAGTAAGCATCCTGACCATTCACAGCCCAGATGTGGGACCAGTGAAAAAAACAAAGCTGAAAGATAAAGCAGAGCAGAAAACAGCAGAAATGATTTTCCCCAGTATAAACAAGATTTCAGGTATCTACTACTTCATACTCTGATAATTCTAGTGATACCAAACTCCAGTAAAAGAAGGATGAAAGATCACTGGGACCACTGGCAATACAAGGGGACACATTTCAACCAGTATTAAGAGACTGGCATGTGAGACAGTGAAGGAAAATACTGGAATTCCATGACACCTGAAACCCGTGATAGTGAATAATATTTTATCAATACTTATATTTGTGAAGTGGGTACGTGCAGTTTATAGTTACTTTGCTTTATGAACTGAGGTAAACTTAGTAATAAAGATTTTTTTCTGATATAGTCCCATTATTGTTCTTTCTTAGAAATATTACATAAGAATTTTAAATGGTGCCTAGTGTAGAACAGTGGGCCCCTTGGAAACTGGGTGTTGTAAATTATAGTGCTTTGGAAGGGCTGAAATAAATTGAAGGTGGTAAATACTTTTAATGATAATAAAATGTAAAGCAGAAGGTAAGTTAAAGCAACTTCTGTTGAGGAGTCATGCCTGTAGCATAGACTCAAATTTGTAGTTGAAAACAATTTTATGAAACTTGACTAGGCTGATTTCTGTGTTATTAAGGGCAGGAACACCTCTCCATTAAAAGTGGTTTGTTCTTTTAATAGGGTTTAACCCCAATTGTCCAACGTTTGTTGGTTGTTCAAAATAGTACCACCTCAGGTTAGTCAACTATTGTTGGCTGGTTCAACAGAAATACTCCTTTAAGCTTGTATTTCAGTGAATCATATGTTTATATAATAATAGATTTGTTTGTTAAATTAACTTGAAGATAGAAACAGATGAGCCAGTATTCAGAGTGAGTCACCTTCTAGTCTGTCTAGAACCATCTTCCTCTCTCTCTCTCTGAATGGTCCTATTTTAATCAAAAGGAATATTTTTACAGTAAAGTACAGCTCAAAGATATGCATCCATATAATCCCAGTTTTTATGTAACTGATTCAGCTTATTCCTGTTTATAGAAATAGCAAGTCCCATGAGAAATTCCATAGTCCTTGCTTGTTTCATAATTTCTATTTTGATGTATTTATTGATTCCTTTGGCTACATGTGAGCAAGAAATCTGATTTGGACTTGTATCATCTTATCCTGCTGTACTAAAGATGGCAATAGAGTATTTTTGAAATGTCAGTCACATACTTTCTATCTCTTTTTTATAAGTACATTTGCTAGTCTCTCTTGTATGCTGTCTTTTCTTGCAGTTGCTTGCCTTTTTGTCCTTCCTGCTCTCAAATCCCTTAGTTACACAAGGTTGGTGCAAATTGTTTAAATGTACAACCCAAATTCTCCAGTGAGGTTTGGCTAACCAACAAGCTATTCAAGTGGTTTTGTCTCCCGGGTATGTCTTCATCCTCTGCTTTTCCAGGTTGCTGGAAGATCCTTGAACCCATAATTTACCCTAATCTCTTCTAAGGCTTTGAAATAATAAAATACTTAAATAAAACTCTTTGGATAAATGCCCTTTAAAATATAGCTTTATCTGTGAACTATCACGTTCTAAAGGGAGTAGATTTTGTTCCTCAGATGATTAAGGGGATTTTCTGCCCACTGTGTTACTGTGGATTGTCCACTGTGATCAGGCATACCCATGTTAACTCCTGCAACAACTCAAAACAGAAAAAATGAGGAAAGTCTGGGAGAAAAATGGGACAGAAGCTAGACTGTTGCTGTGTGTGATTCTTTGCTGATTCCTGGCTTCAGCTCCCTGATCTACCACATGATTTCCTGTGGGTCATGAAGCCTTCCTGTGCTTTTGGAAAATAATTCCCTGCTCAACAGGGATGTTGATGAGTATAAATTAAGGGTGGCAAAGTGCCTAGCTGTTACAAAGGGGTAGTCTTACATGCACAGAAAGGCTGTACTGAGATCCTTACTTCACAGAATAGAAAGAGGGAGATCACTTGACTTGCCATCACCAAATCCACAGAGGAAGTCTGAGGCAGAGCAGGCATCTGGATCCAGTTTTTCTGCCAGAGGCAACATGTGGTCCATATTTCATTGAGAAGTCCTTTCACAGTCCTAGCTAGGCCTAAACCCAGAGTCCTGCAGGTGTCTCCCAGGCAAGAAAGGGAAGCTTGGAGGACCTCACTGAGGTCCCCTGTGTTGCAGTTCATTGAGGCACCTGGGCATGCCCTGGAGACCAAAATAATTTGGAGAGTGGTCAGAGTCATGGAAGCCTGTCTTCACTGTTGCTCGTTTTGCAGGTAAAGGGAGGTGACTTCAGTTTTTCGCCCTTCCCATTCAACTAATTAATAATTTCTGTCAGCAAGAAGGATCTGCAAAATAGTGCTGAAATGGGGGGAAAAGGAACATCTCTCCACTTTTGGAACTCTATAGCTGAACTTCAGGAAGAAAGGTTCAGAGTTTGTAATTTGTGAGTAAATTGCTTCTGAAGGTAAGTATTATTAAAAATGATAAATTGCTCAAAAACACTGGGAAAAGGAAGCTTTCATTTTTATGTTACTGCTCCACTAAAAATCCTGGTCAAAATTCAACAATATGACTATTATTATAAAGTGATACCTTTGAGATTGTGTCTCCATTTTCAGGCATACTCTCCAGAAATACATCTATATTTCCTCACATTAAGTGATAGGAAACGCAAATAGATGGCAGTTTAAGTATGAAGATTACAGATATTTATGTCTCTCTTCATACTTTTTAATGTGTAATAAATTGCAGGGAAACTATGTAACAATTTTTTTCTGAATTTTTTATCTTGTTCTACCCTTCCCTGCTCAAATACTTTTTTTTGCTTGAAATTTTTCCTCCCAGTAGACTCAGTTTCTAATCCAAAGTTTAAAGCCTTCTATGCCTGAGGTTCAGGATGATGAAGTGAAACCAGTGTTTCAGCTGGATGAAGATCTTTTCTCAGGTGCCCCCTAATGCTTAAGAGAATTATTATCTCCTGGTAGCTATATGCCTTGCTTAATTTTGTGCTTATTCAGAAACAGAAAAAGGACAGAGAAATTCATCTGAGGACTTATTGAATTCACCTCTTCACCAGTTCCTGCTTTTCAGGAGCTTAGAAGATAAAGTACTATCTTTGGGTTTGGCTATCTTTGTTTTTGGCTGGCATGCAGCAGCATCAGAACCAGTTATTTTTTTGGCTGCATGTTTCAGGAACAGTTATACCAGGTTCAGTGTAGCTTCATGGCAGAACTAGAAAGGGGAGCATCTGTTGAATTTACTGACTTCTGGAGGAGATGAGATGGAATTTCTGAGAAACGGAGAATGTGTGGTGCAATGGGTAGAAGTGACAGGGTTTGAGTTGCAGGGGGCTTGCAGGGTTCTCCAGTGTGAGAGAAGGACATGAACTGTCCTGTGCCAGTTCAGAAAAAGAATACTGTAGCCCACAGGTGACCCACACTGGTGCAAGGACAGCCCCCAGGGACTGTGGCCTGTGGGCAAGCAATGCTGGGGCAGGGACACCCCTGAGGGTTTCAGTCATGGGCAACCCATGCCAGGGCTCAGACCATGCTCAAAACAACAGTCAGAAGGTTTTGTTGGTTGGTAACAAACTAAATAAAATTATTTTGGCTCAAGACTGTTTTGTACACAGCACATAGCCTGGTTCAGGTTTTGTCTTTTCTGCTTGCCTGTGGTGGGACACTTTTAAATGGCAGCTGAGACTCATAAAATCATTTAGATTGGAAAAGACCTTTAAGGTCACTGAGTTCAACTGTAAAGTAACACTGCCAAACCCACCACTAAACCATGTCCCTCAGCACCACATCTACACATCTTTTAAATACCTCCAGGGATGGTGACTCCACCACTTCCCTGGACAGCCTGTTCCACTGCTTAACAACCCTTTCAGTGAAGAAGTTATTCCTAATATCCAACCTAAACCTCCCCTGGTAATAAACCTGAGGCCATTTCCTCTTGTCTTAGCACTTGTTACCTGGGAGAAGAGACCGACAGCCACCTTGCTTCAACCTCATTTCAGGTAGTTGTAGAGAGTGATAAAAGTAATAAAGCCCCTTTTTCTCCAGGCTAAACAACCCCAGTTTCCTCAGCTGCTCTTCATAAGACTTGTGCTCTAGACCCTTCACCAGCTTCGTTCCTCTTCTATGGGCGTACTCCAGGATCTCAATGTCTTTCTTGTAGTGAGGGCCTCAAAACTGAACACAGTATTTGAGGTGCAGCCTCACCAGCACTAAGTACAGGGAGATGATCACTTCCCTACTCCTGCGGGCTACACTATTTCTGATACAATTCAGGATGCTGTTGGCCTTCTTGCCCACATGGGCACACTGCTGGCTCATAGTCAGCCATCTGTCTACCAACACTGTCAGGTCCTTTTCTGCAGGGCAGATTTCCAGCCACTCTTCCCCAAGCCTGTAGTACGAGATAGCATGAGGTTGTCGTAACCTAAGTGCAGGACTCCATTGTTCATGTTACACAAATGGTCTCACTGGAAAAACTGCAAGCTTATAACATTTCCCTCTTCAATCTTAGCATGTATTTTTGTAGGTATGTATATGCACAAATACAAACATTCCTAGAAAATATATCTGAAATTTCTGTTTTCTTGAGGAGTCTTTAGATTTTGGATGTGAGCATTGCAAGAACAAATGATCTGTTGTGTTTCGTAAGGTTCTTCATAAGATTCTCCTACGACTAATTTTTTCTTCAGACCTCTTGCACTGAGGGCATTGGAGATATTATGAGTATAATTTTACACGAGTATTGATGTTAAGAATCCTATTTGGATTTTAGAACAGACTTTTCAGCTTGTTATTGTAAACTAGGTAATGCATAGCTAATAAAATACTTCAGTTTCCATTGCTGTCTTGAATTTGTTCTGAAGAATGTTTCTGCCATGACCATTTTTGCTCTAAAGTCTTCAAGCCGCTGTTTTCAGCTTCGTAATGGTTGAAGTGGATTCAGAGATTTCCTAACTGTGGTAGTGGATTTAGTGTATATACAGAAATGTTGCAATCACTATCATTTGAAAACAGCAGCTAAATAACCCCAGATATGATGAAGCAGCTGGTATTTGAATAGGCTAAAAAGAGTTTTCTTTTCAGTTTTAGGTCATATTTGTATATCTTCCCTGGGGTAGGGAATCACAGAGAAGTTTTCACATGGGAATAGCATTCCTACAGCATTAATTCTTTTTTTTTTTCTAGTTTTTGAGAGTGGACCAAGACAAAGACAGAGAATGCAGCCTGGACTGTGCAGGTTCCCCTCAGAAATCACTCTGTGCATCTGATGGAAGAACTTTTCTGTCCCGGTGTGAATTTCAACGAGCAAAATGCAAAGACCCTCAGCTGGAAATAGCCTACCGGGGCAACTGCAAAGGTAAGCAAATCAAAGTTTCTCTTGACCATAATAAAAACAACAGCTATTAAAAGGTTTTAGAAAATGTCTGTGTATTGAAATCTAGAAGTACTGTACTTGAGTTTTCTAAAAACAAGTAGGTTGAAATCCATCCAGTTTATTCTATATCAATATGCTATGTATAGATAAGTCAATCTATATCCATCAGCAAAAATAGGACATCTTCATCCATTTACACTATAATAAGTCACTATTAAGGAAATTGTAAGTTTAGGTCCTATTTCTGAAGAACCATTTCATTGGCAGGCTCAGACTAACTCCTAAGACTGTTATCTCCCAAGGTTTCTTGTCTACTGCAGTTTGGTATTTTGAGTTACAGATGGTCAAATTCAGCCTTGGGTTTCCTATCTGCAATCATTTTGGGGGTGGGGAGGTCACAACCCATTCCTACCTACATCATCCACTCTTTTACTTCTGATCTTTGTTTATAGATACTGTGCAACATGCAATCCTAGCACTTCAGTTCCACTACTTCTAGAGTATTCACAGTTAAATCTTTTAACTTTTAGAGTAGACTGGTACTAGAGAACACAGTTCCTTACTGAAGTGTAGGGCAATTCCCAACACAATGATCTTCTTTCTAAAGTGTAACAATAGCAGTGGTCTTAAAGATTTACTTTCCCTTTCTCGCTGTCCAAAAGAGAGGGGTGGGGGAAGAAAACCCCAGGGACCACACTGATTCAAGCTCTAGGAGGCAATTTTCCACATCATCTCTCTCCATTAGCTCCAGTAAACCTCTGAAGCATCAAGACTGCTTCAAAGAGACATTCTGTCTCATCTTCTGCCTAGATGAAACACTATGCTCATTCTTCAACCCTTTCATAATAAGCCATTGTATTAGCTGATGGATCTATTTACTTTCATGAACAAGGATAACATAATGAAGATACCTGAGCCAAAGCTTTTGTTACACCCATGAACAACATGAAGAGAAAATTATTGTGCACTTTGCATTTGTTCATTTTATATATCAGAACATTATACACTTTTATGGAAATTAGTTTTGAGTGTTTTTCTTTATTGTTTTTTTTCTTCTTACTATACTGACAATGTCATCTGCAAGAAATTTTTTCCATAAAGAATTATGAATTGCCGTACTGCAGGTGTTTGCAGTCATGGTGGCAAATTTTTCTGCAGTCAACAACTACAATTTGGAGAAGTGCTTATTTATTAACGTGTCAGCACAATTGTAGACTTGGAATTAGACACCTTAGGCAGTTTAAGTACTGCTAATAGAAAGTATGCATCATGCCTTCATCAATCACATGCTTTTAATCTTTCAATTAAATGAATACAAACATCACTCTAATGTTTAAATATTTTTTCCTTTGATTGACAATAGACACATGATTGCCAATAATAGATTATATCAGCAAGAGAACAGTACTCTTTTAAATTTTACATTTTCATAATATTTCTTATTCAATCAAAGCAGTCTTAGATTTTGAAGTGACCCATATTATTTATTCCTACCCATGGCTGCAATCATCATAAATATTTCAAGCTGTAAAAATAAGTTTTAGAGAAGAAAAAGACGATTCGTTGGCCTAGCTGCAGTTTCAGATTTAGCATTGCTTGAGCTACTTTTGGTAGTCCCATCAAACATACTTCTGAAAAAGCAAAGGAAGCCCTCAGATTAAGAACTCTTTTGAGCTAGTTGCTTTTCAGTGGTGAAATTTGTTTTTGCAAGTGATGCTTGACCAAAGAGCAGAGGGTTGTTTTAGAGCTAACCAAAAAGTGATGGTTCCATTTCAGGGCAACTTTCAAGGTTTCAGAATTTGCTTTCATTCCATGCTGGAATGAAAGCAAATCCTTTTGGAAGTGTTCATCTGCCCCTCTAAAAAACTTAAGACACTTCATTCCTCCAAACCTTCCATTAAAACTTTGGTTTTTAAACAAGTTTTGAGGTTGCTAATGCAGGAAAAAGGGGAAGAAACATACACATTTGTGTGTGGAAGTTATGAAGGGAGAAAAGAGGTGATTCCTGGTATAGGATTCATACCTTTAAATCTGTGTCTGATAGTCATCCATCATTGGTCAGAAAAGTCAGTCTTAAGTCTTTGTCTGTCTCCTCTTGTGTTCTTCTCAGGTAAAAATCCCCATTGACCTTACAAAAATCTTGTCTGAAAATTGAATACTTACAGGTATGATTTTAATTAGTTGAAAACATGGTGACCAGCTTATTTGGTTCAGTCGATTCACTAGAAATCTAAACACCTTGACAGTTTATGTCAACAACTTTTTGGAATAACTGAGTCCATGATTTCTTGTTTATATACTCAGAAATGTGATTTATTTCTACGTCCATAAGGGAGTTTGAGCTACCACCAGACCAATGGCTGCTTTCTCTGTGTCTTTTTTCCTGAGAACCCCACATGTAGACTGACTATCTTTTCTCCTCTTCATCTAGTCTCAACATTTTTCTTATCTATTTTGTTTTGATCACTTAGTAAAATTACAAAGGGAAAGTTTGCTTTAAATATGCTTGCGTTCCTTTCTTAATTAAAGTTTCATTCGCAGCAATGGTGCTCAGCCCAGGTAATTCTTTAGCATTGCAAAGAAAATTTTTAGATCCTGGGTCTTAAAACTAAATGACAGAAAACTGGCAGAATTTAAACCATTTTATTTTCTTGCACTTATATCCTTCTAGCTCCTGATGGTTGCAGCAGAGGTCAAAACAGCTTAAACAAACCCTGAACCTTCAGTTCTAAAAAACATCTCACCTTTGACAAAATAAGCATCAAAATAGACTGTTCTGATAGTGAGTTTTTCTGAAGACATTACAAAATTTTATAATATTTCTTTTTTTTTTTTCCCCCACAGTCCTCTTCCAGGCAGTGCTGGAATCCATTGCTAAGCTTGGAAATGCTATCAGAAGTTGCAATATCATAACATTTCCAGCCTGCTTTTGCAGTTCAAAGGTCTCAAATAATCTGCGTACACTGTAGGTGAACATCCACATTTTTAGATATTTTTCCAAACAAAACCTGAACTCTGGAGAACTGTGTTAGGGGACTGTTAAAATATCACCTGTGATGGGGATCCACTACACACACACATGCTTCACACTAAATCTTGTCCAGTGTGGCCAAAGAAGCAAAACATACAGCTTTCAGACTGGTCAGAAAGACAGAGAGGCTATGTCTACACTAATTAATTAAGGAATGCCAGGACACAGTAAAATTGCCTACATAGGTAAGCTGGTAGAGCACTTCCTGAGCATGGGCCAGCTAGCACTTTCCTGAGGGCTGTATCTATGTGGCTTGGGGGTTGTTTGGGCCAGGGACTCTTCCCAGCAGGCAGCATGCACAGAGCCATTTCGGGGGTTTAAGGCTGTTCAACCTAAGAGCTGAGCCTAGGTACTCTTACAAGACAGCCCTGATACATGCCGGGTTAGATCTATTCCTATGATTCATACAAACTCAGGTATGAGTCCAGCCTTGTTCCCTCCAATACAACAGCTGATGATGGGACTGGAGAGCTCTGGATGTCACACAGGAAGGCTTTGTAACTTGCAGAACTGAGCCTTTGATACTCTTTGTTAGTGCATGCAAAAAGTACAAACGGATGTTTCTTAGTCTTGAAAATAGGTCAAACCATGCAGAAGTACCATGTCTACAAAAAAAAAGAAGCGGGGGGGGGGAAGGGACGGGACAGAAAAGCTTTATTCTAAAAACAACAAAAGAACCCCCTTTAATTTATATCCCTGAATGATGCATTTGCCCATTATGAGTAGCACATGTTGCCCTGTTGCCTGGCACTGCAGTCTCCTGTAGGGCCGGTAGCAATAGTTTTACATTTAATGAAGATTTCAAATGATCTGGAACATGGTATAGTTTACCTCAATAGGCTGTACTTGTATGGAAACAGAAATGTACAAGACATCTGCTAAAAACCTCTTCCCCAGCAGAAATGGAAGACATATTGCTAACTGAGGATCTCCTTCCTGAAATAAGTAGTTTTGTTTTTCTCATGGAGCATCTTGTACGCCCCATATAAGTCATGTTTTTTTCTTTTTCTTTGTTAGCTGTCCAGAATTACTCTGTAAAATTTAGTCTTATCACTGTAGAATGGCAATTTACTAAGAATATTCAAATTTTCTACTGTCATGAACATTTTGCATTATAAATACAAAAAAAAAAGAGGGAATACTTCAACTTGGTTCTGCAGGCTCCTATCAGGTTCACTTATGCTAAGATCTATCAGGCTTCCTACCCTATTTGCCCTTCACTACTAACAAGTTTTTTTCTATGAACTTTGAAAATATGAACGCATATTTTTCCTGTAGCAGTTTTCAAATAATTTTAGGCTTTTCAAGTAGTTTTCTGTGATAGTAAGTAACATGTATGAACTTTGAAACCTAAAATTATGATGCTAGGTGGAAGCAAGTGGGATTGAAGGTTTTTTCAAAGACACTGTATGGCTTTTTTTGACCTAACAGCAAGCTTTAGTCCTAACTAGGTTAGCGTAAGACTTTCTATGAGATTAATGGAGTTTTTCAGAGTTCAGAACTCCATCAAATCATCTCTATTTCTGTTGGACAGCTTTTCAACTCCCATCTCAGAAACTTCAGGTCAGAAGTGTCTGCTAGCTGATCGTATCTTATTCAAAGAGAGCAATATCTGTCACGGGAGTGTCTACCGGACCATCAAGCTAACAGTGACTAGTGGCCAGTGGCAGTTCAATTAGTAGTTTTGCTAATCGTGTAAGGGTGAGTGGGAACAGGGGGCACTGTAGTTCACCTAGGTGGTATGAAATTTATTTAAGTATTTAAGCTCTTTATATGAATGTTTGCTGGGATTTAGACAGCTTGTCAGAAGTAAGCAGAAGAGCATGTGCAATGCTTGTGACTGTATTGTGGATGTCTGTGGCTGCTGGGAATGTTTCACCTGAACAACAAAGCCTCTATCTCCCATGGAGATGTCCCCTTAGAGTTAGCTATGAGAAGCTCCTGTTGGTTAACTGTTAACTAAAATTTGCCCTGAAAGTGGCCTCCAAACAATAATGCACTCAAAAATACCTTTTTTGTTTGATTGATTTTCCCATTTTTTCTTCTTTTTCCCTTCTTGTTCCTTGAATAACTTTAAGAATACTTGTTCCCTTTCTCAGTTTGTTTTTAATTTAATGTACTATGTCTATAACTGAGGCATTGGAGGCTAATATTCTGAATGTGTTAAGCAAGTGGCTCAGTAATAATATTTGATATTCTGATATTGTGAGTAATGGAAAAACAAATTCACATGTACAGTTCTGCCAGCGTACCTCTGCCCTAACACAGAGTTCTTGAAATGTACCCACTGAGGTGCTTTGATTTCTTGGCTTCTCTACCTATACTTTGCTAAAATAAGGCTTTTTTAATGGCGGGAGGTTTGATACAAATTGTTGATCACTATAAAATTTTAACTGCCTACTTGCATCACATTTCCTTACTTCACTGTCAGCAAGTAGCAGCAACCTGAGTTTACAGGTAACTATTAAACTAGACTTGGGACACATCTCAAAAAAGGCAATATAAGGAGCTTTATACAGAGTGATATTAAAGTCATGAGTAGCTTGGCATTTCGTCTGGCTGACACTCAGAGTATGTATTCAGTATTTGCAGAGGTGGCCCCAGCAGGGCCTTGCTGCTTTGTGAGCACACCAGGGATAGCCATCACACACAGTAGTGTCATTGTTATTCTATTACTATGTAGATCCCCTTACTCCATTGGAAACCCTAGATAGTTCATGTTTAGCTTAATTCATTTATGGTATCTTAAAGAGCCTGACTGTTTTAAAATGCCAGTCTTTTATGGGCTATCATAGACATAACAGAAGGTACTATCTTCATTCTTGCAATTTATATAAAGAACTGAAACACATCAAAATATGAGTGGAATTTCCCATAAAGAGGTATTTTACTATTCCCTATTTACTTTCCTTAAAGGGAGAAACACCCTTTAAGGTGTTTACTTCTTTCTAAGGTGACTCCCTTATGTCAGGAATAGTGAAAAGCTTCAGTCATTTGAATTATTAGTACAATAAGTTAATGATTGATTTAAGGATGCACTTGTATGATTTGAGATCTTATGAATTAAGGTGCATTTCTACCATTGGATAAATATGCTGATACGATATTTCCTTTGTGAATAAAAAGGAGAAATCTCTGGGCAGTATTTGTTTCGCGCTCATAAATGAATCTTCCTTCTGTCGTTCACAAATCTAAGCATCCTTTGGGGATTAGCTGAAGAACTGTCTTGTAAATTCTGGAAATGGTTTCTGAGTGCACACCTTATCCTCCTTCCCATGAAGGCTGCCCTCAAGCTCAGCTGTGAGCCAGGTGTGAGCTCGACGTGCTCACAATGCCTGAGATTATCCCTTAGGTCAGCCTGTGGGCAAGGATGTTGGCTTGGCTAGTCCACCTGCTCTCTGGAAGGCAGCCCTGTTGGTTACAATTAGGAGGCAGAATGTGCTCATGAGGTGTTTAGTTTGAAGAGAGAAAGACATAGTGGGTATGTTTGGTTCTTTTCCTAACTGAAATGAGTCAAAGTGGGACTGGATCAAGGTGTCAGTCTATAAAAAACTCTGAACACACACTGAGAGATCGCACAGTCTGCAGATTGAAAGCAGAACTGTTTTGACTTGTCCTTGCCTCTCCCTTTTCTCCTCTCCCTTTCCTTTTTTTTCTCATCTTTTATGAGGAAAAAGAAATAAGAAAAAAAAAGTGAGATGAAGGGGGTTTTTTAGTATTTGGGAAAAATATATTAAAATGAGAATGTATTGAGAAGTGGTATCAGTTTGGGTTTTTTGAAAATAAACCTTCTGGGAAAAGAAAAATGATTATAGGGTAGATATTAATCTTAAAATACTGTTAGCTAGGAGCTGTGTCATCCTTTCTTCAGTTGTATTTTCTCACTGAAGACACTGTGTTTAATCTGTAGGATGACTACGTGTTTCCAGACTGTAGTGCTGGCAGTCCTGATACAAACACTGTTCAGCCCCAACCTCATTTGTTTTTGAGTCTTTATTTATGTTATTTGTCAAGCTGTTACGTATCAAGCCACTGTATTAAATGTGTTGAGAAACAAAATATTCAACATCTTGGTGAACAATAGGTATCTATAGACAGAAGTTAATAATTTATTTAGTCTCTTAAAGCAAGAGGAGTTGGCTTTTGATTATAGTTTTTAGTAGGTATTTAATGGGAGTGATGAAGTTTTGATTACATTTAGAATATTTTTTGTGGAATATCCTCTGCTTTGCTGGTACATGGAACATAGGACAAGTGACACTGAAATAGTAGCCACAATTTGGTGGAGGTGGAATTTATCTCTTCTTAAAATACTCAATTTTTCTTGATAATATTTCTCCAAGCAGAATTTGCCAAAGCCAGAAACAAGACATGTAAGAGCATTCTTAGACACAAAAAAGGTATATGTTTAGAATAAAATATACATTACTGCAATTGTATGAAAGTAATCTTTCTTTATTGTTATTTTGTTGAGTTTTCATTTCTGCTCATGTATGTTCAATTTAAGTTTCAGGTTTAATATAAGATGAACATCTTAAAGCAAGTGAAGTAGAAACTACAAATGCTAAAGCAGTAATACTGCACTGAAAACTAGGAAGCACAATTAGTTGCAAGCCCTCTCAGATTTTCAGTGCAAGAATTATAAACTGGCCCGTGTTAGACTTCTCCAAACTATTCAATCCCTGTTCTGCTCAGAAAACATAGTCTTGCCTTTGGTATGTGAGAAATCAGAAAGCTGTATCTGTAGTTTTTCTTGCAAATATTTAATGCACTTCTAGTCAGACTGTATCTTTCCAAATGTGACTGTTAGCAAATTCAGAGAAATATTATTGTGCCAAGAAGGAATCCAGCACCACATTCCTTATTTTATCTTAAAGCTCAACTATCTAAATTGCTGGGTGGTTGCAAAATGTAAATAAAATAAAATATGAAAACTGCAAAGAAGCCCCACACTGCCTGTCTCTTTTAGATGCCAATAGAGGAGAGTTTGGGCTAAGATTGCTCTGCTGTTTTGTTTGACTCCAGAATGCAGCAACAAAAACAAATAATGAAAGAGTTCGCCAGCTCTTGTCACAAAGCAACAAGTCTTTATTTTATGTCTGTCAGACTAAATGTCTATGCTGACATCCTTTCCAACCCAAGAGGCTAATAATATCTGCACCTTTGAAATTGAAACTTTGAGCCTGTATAGCTTGCCTTGTGCTTCCTATCACTACAGGTTATAGCTACTTTTATGTTTTGTTGGTAGACATGATCAGTTCTTTGGAACATATATTGACCTAGGTCAAGTATCATAGAAAATTTTCATGTTATTAGTAGTTTATGCCATATAAATCAAATGTCTTGTGCTCTGAATAAGATATTTTTGTGCTAAATTAATTACAAATTGACTTTTATCATATCACTGCCAGTTAGGAAAAAGGTATAGCAGTGGGAAAGAAACACAGAAGTAGAAAAAAATTGTAATTCATTGTTAGGATAATTCAGTAGAGTGCTCAGGTGGATAGCTACCTTTAAAAAGCTTGTTGCACTGTATGTTTCTAAAGAGCAAGTAAGTGGACATAGGTATTCTGACATAATGGAGGGGTAATAAGGGTCACCTACAGAAAAACAGTGAGAGGTATTTGGATTATGTGTGTCTATACTACGTCTGCTTGTTCACATCTATGTGACTTTAGAAAAGTTTTCTCTTCAGTGTAAGAACTGCTAAGTATCTGTGGAAAGCTCTCAAGGGAACCTTTTCTTCAAACAAGTTTAACCACTTTATAAGTAGTTTTAACAAAGTGGTAAATGTTTCTGATCTGTGCATCTCTAATAAAATAACAAAACTGTGAAGCTTATTTTATGCATAATTATATAATAAGCCTGTGTCACATACAGTAATTGAAAGCAAATAAAGTCTGCTTAGTGTATTGGGACTGGGAAAGGTACTTCTATTCTTACCAAAATATGTAGCAAACCAAGAAATACCAGATAAACTACTCCAAAACCTTTGCAGGAAATTTATCTATTCTTTTGGCAAGCTATTTACTTTTCCATGAGAGAATCTGGGATAGATCTCCCTGTGGAGCCCCAAAGTTGCTGTAAATTCAATTGTATTAAATGTCACTTTAGAGATAGTGTTTACGCCCTTGGTGAGTTTTTGTCATTGTTTTAAAGATAAACTTCTTCTCTGCAGTAATAAACTTCTTCTGTGTGATATATTATTCAAGGATAATCAGCAAAATTCAAGCCGATGGATTTTTTGTTTTGTTTTCTTTTTTTTTTTTTTTTTTTTTTTTTTCCCCTGAAGCTCAGTGTTTTCATTGCAGTACTGTTGGAAATAATGCATAAAATGAGATTAGTTGCAGGTCAGTCCTTTGCTGTTTGTGAGGTTAATTCTGTTTCCAGATTTTCCTTGGGTACTGCAATTTTCTGTTGACTTCAGTGCTATCTCAGGAAGTTCTGTGCTCCCAGGTGTCACAGGTAATAGAAACTGGTTCTGGATATTGTAGCAATGTACTGACATCATTTCATTTCATAGGTGAAAGTCTTCCCTTTTGCATATGAAAGCTTAGCATAGAATTAAGATGACTATATTTCAGCTCTGCTTCTGGACACTGGTCTCCTCTGGAAGCCAGAATTGTTACCAGAGCAATTGAGAAAGACCTGCCCAAACAGCTATAACTCTGTAATCTCCTTAGTTCTGTGTATTTCTGTCCACTTCCATTACTCATTTTTGTCTTCAGTTATACACCTCAAGATGTATTTGCCTTCTTAAACTTCTAGCTGCCTTTGTAGTCCTGGTGTTAAGTCACAGTGGTACATACAATGAACACACTGGCCAACGTACTGTGCTAAAATGCATCAAGCCCTATACCAACCCAGTTTGACAGCTAATACTGTCCAAGGGAACTAATTCAAGGCAAACTCAAGCATTTTTATGCTCAGTTTCTATGCTCGCAGGATTTTTTCCTCATCAAGCTTCTGGGAGGTAAAAGCCCATTTACCTGGAATTGAGAGGACAAAATCTCACTGAGTCAGCCACTGACATAATTCAGAATTACAGCTGGGCATACATACCTGCAAAATTAGTTTTTACCATTGTCTGAGTATAGGCAAATAAGGCCTCATTTCTGCCAGCTTTTTACAGGTCTTAGGACTAAATTGTCTTTTCACCAGGTCATATACCAGATTCCAGCTTGGGCCTGCTGGGTCCCTTATTAAACTTGAGCTAGGGAGAGAAGTAAAGTATAGTGGGATTTCTAGTCAGAAATCAGTAACAGTTTCAAGCCACTTATTTTTCTGCTAGGTGGTTCCAAAAGTTTAAACAAAAGTAGGTTTTTTTTAAAAAAGGGGGTTTTTTTTTGAGCTAGAAATTCAATATAACAACAGTGAAACAAGTCTGACTTTTTCCAGTGATGTACAGTGTTGCACAATGTTTTTTATACTTCCAACACCTTGCATACTTGGGAGTCCCCTCTGCTCTCAGGTTATTTGTCACCAGTGTGATGCCATTCACCTCGCAAGAGTTTAGCCTGCTTTTGTCAGGGTCTGTGACGATCAAAATCAAAGCTGTGGGCTGATTAATCAGCACAGAGGTACCAGGTAAGTCCCACCACCTTTCATTCTTCATCTTCATTTCAAAATTATCAGGATCCATCCTGATCTGAATTGTTCCTGTTCTAAATAAAGAGGAAAGTTGAATCTGTATGTGAAATATTTCACTGGTGTCCCCTTTGTTGTCAAAACTCCTATAAGTCTGTTTCTGGCAAGCCACTTAAGCCTGGATTCATCCTACTGATTTGAGATTCATGTGAGCCATCTCCATTAGTTACACTTGTGCAAGGTGCACAGAGGGGCCCGTAAACAAGAATTGCCAGGGTACACTCACAGGACTTAGCACAGGGAGTCTCAGAGGTGGCTTCACTTAGTAAACATGAGCAATGATCATGTGCACTGTTCATTTCCATATGGATTAGGGTCTTACTCATCACTGATTTTTCCTTGTTAGGAGTTACAAGGTTTCCATACATCCATTTCTTGTTAGATGCATTGATGTGAGCTCATCTTTCAGCCTTTCTCCCAGTCATGCTGAGAATTAATTTTCTAATCCCTTTTCAGCTGTTATTTTAAATAAGTGTCCAGCATTTACATGTCTTGAATTCTTCTTTTCCTTTGGAAAATTTGTTTGAAATAGCACAATAGATTTAGAAGGTATTGCAACCAGGACACAGAGGCAGATACTCAGATAGTGTAATCTTATGTATTTATTATAAAAAACATTGCAACTTCTTTTTGCTTCAGTGATATTTTATTTGGAAGCAATTTAGCTCATCTGAGTTAATAATCTAATGTTCACTAGTATTCTGAGGAAGAATTTTTTATATGTCTCCTTATTTTCTTGACCACCCTATTATATTTCTTCTATCAGGTTTGGATCATGTCTTTGTGTCATAGTTATTCCCCTGCAGTAATACCTTGATGGAATAAAACCACCAGAACTGGGAATAATATCTTGACTATACACAGTTTCAGATGCTTAACTTGATAAGAGATTTTCCTCATGGGTTTATTTCAGGTTTACTGAAACAAAGTAATGCCCAAGAATTTTAAAATGTTTCCATGGTTATATAATACAAAATAAAGCCTTAAATATGAATTTTATATTCCACTAAATTTGGTCATTGCTGATTTTAAAGCATATTAGATCATCCACAAATAGGAGGCTGTTTAGAAACAAGTGTTGGACAGTTGTGGAGAACTTCTTTCTCCTTGGCATGTTTTTATGATAATTCATATATTGGAGATAATTTACAACCCTGCTGGTACTGTACCAGAGACCTTATGGGATGGAATTTATATCACTTTTCCTTTTGGACATTTAAACCACATGTCATTCTAGAAAAACAAGGACAGAGATCCAACAAAGGAGTGATTTATTTTCAGTTAAAATACTAGCTACATTAAAACCACATGTTATTAAGTACTGTATAACTAAACCATGCTCAGAAGAAGGCTTGCGACACCAAAGCTTGCTTAAAATGTTTCTTTTTTTTTTTTCCCCCCCAAAAAAAACCTTTGGCAGTGCATACATTAACAAACTTTACCTGAGCTGCACAGTACATTGGCTATAACTTTCCCTTGATTAAACAACTTATTAATGTACCAGAGTACAAGTTAATCAGTTCCTTATTATTTTTCTCACCCTTCTGGATGGTTGAACTTTTCTGTCTATTTTAGGTAAAATTGCAACTCTGTGAATATCCCATTAAGGTTGTTAAGACTGAAACATAGTTTTTCAAAGTGAAACAACTTGTATTTGGGGCATTGTACCAACATGAGCTCTCATAATGCTCGTGTGAGAAGAGTAAATTAACGCACAGTGGTGCACATGAATCCAAGACCAGAAGGGAAATCAATACAAAGACGAGAATTAAGGGGCTCCAATTTTGTTTTCGGGGTGCAGAATGCAAGTGTCTAGTTTCTGTCCTCATTATGCTACACTTCCACATCTGATTGCCTAGGTCTTGAAGGAAATTTTTTGCGCTAATGTTGCCAGGTGAGTTGTCCAAAGCTTGGTGGAGATGGCTAGTGAGGGATGCATGCTATTCAAAGGACTTCTGCGGTTGTGCCAAGATTCCATGCTGGTTCAGCGCATGTATGTCTGGATGATACTGGACACAGAGACTGTGCTTGGGGAACTGGGAATGTAGCCGACTCACTTGTATACTCCTGGGGACTGTTAGATGCCAAAACCCTGTCAAGATATACTGGTGTCAAATGGGGAAGTGAAAATGTTTTTGCCTCACTGTTCAGATTCTATTCAGTGTGCAACTTGCAAGGACTAGAAAGCCTGTCCCCATGCTTTCTAAGAATTGAGCAAACATTTACAAATCACCACAATACACTATCTCACAGGTAATCCAGTTTTAGCCCTGAAAGGGAATTAGCTAGTTACTATCAAAGAGTCTTCAAACTGGGACTGGTGCTACTTAACATCTTTGTCAGTGACATGGACAGTGGAATTGAGTGCATTCTCAGCAAGTTTGCTGACAACAAGAAGCTGTGTGGTGCAGTTGACATGCTGGAGGGAAGGGATGCTATCCTGAGGGGCATTGACAGGCTTGAGAGATGGGGCCATGCCAAACTCATGAAGTTCAACAAGGCCAAGCGCAAAGTCCTGCACCTGGATCAGGGCAATCCCAAGCACAAATAGGGGCTGGGCAAAGTATGGATTGAGAGCAGTCCTGAGGAGAAGGACTTGGGAGTCCTGGTTGATGAAATCTCCACATGAGCCAACAACGTATGAAAGCACCCCAGAAAGCCAACGATATTCTAGGCTGCATCAAGAGAAGTGTGGCCAGCAGGTTGAAGGAGGTGATTCTCTCTCTTTACTCCACTCTTGTGAGACTCCACCTGGAGTACTGCGTCTAACTCTGGTGCCCTCAACACAAGAAGGACATGGATCTGTTGGATATGGTCCAGAGGAGGGCCACAAAGATGATTAGAAAGCTGGGACACTTCACCTACAAAGACATGCTGAGAGAGTTGGAGTTGTTCAGCCTGGAGAAGAGAAGGCTTTGGGAAGATCATATTGCAGCCTTCCAGTATCTGAAGGGGGCCTAGAAGAAAGATGGGGAGGTGCTTTTTGCAAGGGCTTCTGGTCATAGGATGAGAGGTAATGGCTTTAAACTGGAAGAGGGGAGATTTAGGTTAAAAATTAGGAAGAAGTTCTTCACTATGAGGGTGGTGAGACACTGGAAAACATGTCCCAGGGGAGTTGTGGATGCTCCGTCACTGGATATGTTCAAGACCAGGTTGAATGGGGCTTTGAGCAACCTGGTCTACTGGGAGGTGTCCCTGCCCATGGCAAGGGGGTTGGAACCAGATAATCTTTAAAGTCCCTTTCAATCCAAACCATTCTGGGAAACAAAACAAGGATCAGAAGTAGCTTATATGCTGGAGATCATTCTAATTCAGATGTTACAGTCACATCTTGAAATCATTAATACTACCTTAAGCTTGCCTAGTATTCTCGTTTCTCCTAAAATGACTTAGCTCAAGCAGATCCCGAAGTATGGATTATGCATCAGCAGCATGCTAAAGTTTGTAGTGGCTTTAAACAAAATAAGGTACAACAACTTATGTCTTTTCTTAGTCCTTGCCTGCCTAATTGAAATAAAGTATACGTAGTAGAGCATGTAATTTATTAGACAATAGAAACTCTACTGAATTAAAGCTGTCTAATTTGCTACCTTATTTTGGATGGAGACCAGTACTGAGTAATGCAGGAGATGGTGCAAGAAACCACACAGTGGATAAAAAAGTACGATGTGGTAGACTTGTGCTATGTGTAAATCATAAGATGTTCACTAGATTTTAGCTTAATATGAATTATGCGTGTTCAAAATTATTGTTGAATCACCTCCCCAATAACCCCCTATGCTGTACAGTGTGTATGTATTTTTTCTTTTTACCAGCCTGCTAGGCACACTTGTAGTCACAGCTGAGATTGCTGCCTAACTGCAGTAAATGGTGTGTAAACTCATAGTAGGAAAGAGAAGGCAGCTAAACTCCTGCTGCCTGTTTTACCTTTCCTGAAGCAACAGAAAGCTGATGCTGCCACCAGCACTGAAAGGATATTGTGGGGCACAACGTGGCAGCTTTTACTGTGTTAAATTGATAGGAGAAGCCCTGTTTGCATGTCTGCCCTTTGGCAGCAGTTGGAGCAGCAAGGTTATTTATCCAGGCATCTGATTTCCTAGTTCTGCATTATTGTCCAGAAATTATTGTCTTCCACGGGTTTTCTTTCCTAAAAATAATGCAAGTGATTGTACATTTTCACTGATTATCATTCTGATTCTCTTTATGGTCTTAGAGCCTTCCTCCTTTTTCTTTATTTAGGTTATCACCTATCTTTTCTTCATATTTCATCACCCAACTGACTCGTCTTCTCTCTTTCTCTAGATGTTTCCAGATGTGTGGCTGAAAGGAAGTACACCCAGGAACAAGCTCGCAAGGAATTTCAACAAGTGTTTATCCCAGAATGCAATGATGATGGAACATATAGTCAGGTTGAAATTTTTTTATTCAGTATCTTGCATGGCTGGAAAGTCAGAATATGTATGTTTGCAGAGGATGAAGAGGAGACAAATGTAATGAAGGGAAATGCAATTTTAAAATGAAATTTAATTTCTGCTAATGTTGACGTTAAAAATGGAAAGAAAAATCATGCTTTGTGCCAAGTCCTTGTTATTTTTTCAGAGTTGGCCAGCAAAAGAGCCAAGCATTATTGTTGTTCATGTGATACACTCCCTGTTCTTCTAGGATGAAGCAGCTGAGTCATTCTTGTAGCCTCCTGAATACTCATCAGATGGTAAAATGCTTGGAATTCTGATCTGTTCCTGATTTGCACTATAAATCTTGTGAGCAGAGTCCATATCTTAGTGCTAAAGCATGAATCATACAGGATTCTTCCCTATTCTCACCTGAATTTCTGCACAAACATATGGTCTGAGACTAATTTACTTATGTTAGATCATGGAATTCAGAAAGGACTCCATTAGAAGCTTACCCTGTAATGTATATTCTAATCAAGATCAACTTCTGCTGTCTCTATGTTGCATTTCAGTTGCAGAGTTGTGCAGAAGACAATCCTTCTCATTTTAAGCATGGTGAGGGAAGTGATATCGGCCCTCAGGAAATAAAATGCAATTGATTTCTAAGAGGAATTCCAAGAGTTTCCTTTCTAACATCTTGGGATATGAATAATGCTGGCAAAAGCACTGTCCTGCTCCTTCAGTGGGTGGAACAATATGTTCTCTATGAGGAAAAAAACTCAAGACTGCTTGCTTCAGGAACAGTTTATATGCCCCCTGAGAAATTTTATTGTGAGGTTTTCATAACACCTGCACCTCACTCTTCTGGAATAGGGTGTAAACAACCATATATTTCAATATTTTTTCCTTTCATTGGATTCTGAAGGATCTACAATACTTTGCTTGAAATAAACTCTTCTTTTTGATAAACAATCATATGTAGGACCGAGTTTAGGTCCACTACAGTTTATTGCTCTAGCTTTTCTCAATATAGTTTGCTGGACTTGTCTTTTGTGCTCATATGCCATGAAATGTGGGATAACAGACGTGTGTCTGACAAACTGCACGTGGTTCATGTTATTTCTGACAGGTTCAGTGCCATAGTTACACTGGATACTGCTGGTGTGTCACTCCCAATGGTCGACCTATCAGTGGTACTGCTGTGGCCCACAAAACTCCCCGGTGCCCAGGTAAGGCTTGTTTGTCTGACTGGTTTATGACATTATTGCATGAATATCAGAGTTTATCTGTGGCATCTCATTAGACTTAAGGAAAAAAAATAGTAACTTGAAGAGTGGTTCAACCCAGAAACAGATGCTGGTGACACCTGTGGATGCCCCTTCCTTGGGGCTTTGCAAAACTCAATTGGATGAGGATCAGGCTAGCCCTGGATGAGGTCTGAGGTCACCACCATTCTCTATCAGAGAGCAGAAGAAATAGCTTTAAAAAGCTAACCCTGTTATGTAAATGAAGCTGAAAAAAGAAAATGTGGATTAGGGGGTTTGAAGGAATTTACCTGGTCTGATCTACTTCAGTTGTAAAAGCACAATATTGATGTTTTAATAAATAGAGGAAGGAGGAGACCATTAAAAAAGCTTCAACAAAGATTATAAAAAATTAACTCCACTTTAAAGGTCTGTCTTTTTAAAAGGATTTGCAGAATCTTCCATGCATCTTGCCTGTGAGTAAACTTTATACAGAAAGAATACACTTCTTCTTCTGTATCTTTTTGATCCAGTCTGAAAAGTCACTGTGGAATGACAGTCAGTTGTGAAAAATAATATAAAATGTTCAGAAACCTTAAAATAGATAAAGATTTGCATTCATTTTAGTATAATTTTTGCTTATAACTGGATCACATCATCAGAAGGCACATGATTAGGACAGCATTTTTGTGCTACCTTTTGAGCAGAGGTGCTTTTGCATGTCCATAGTCAAGTCTTGTTTGAAATCACGCCCTCATTGCTTTCTCTGCAGTATCAATATGTAGCTTCCTCCCTTTCACTGACATCATCGAAAAAGGGGTTGTGCTGATGCTGAAAGTTCAACAAGTAATTGTTTGGCAGATGTGTCACAACACATGGCATTATTTTTGGCTCAAAATGTTGCTTATTTAGTTTACTTCACTGTTTGTATTTGGTATTGTTAAGGAGAGGCTGCAGTGTAGTTCCAGGTTAATTAATAGATTAAGATCATTTTTTTATCTCTACATGAATCAAACCCTAGTTTGTCTCAAAGTTATATTCATGTGCCTAGCAGATAAACTGCCAAACTGCTTCAGGTCATTTTCAGAGGGGTGGGAAGTGAAGTTAGTTCTACAGAAATGCTAAGGAAAGGGTGATAGTAGCACTCAACTTTAATTTAGTAACTCATGAGCTAAATAGACTGTTCCAGGGCTCAGGTGAGTATGCAGAGTGTGATTTTGCTCAATGAAAGATCACTGGTAGTTTTCCAATTGTTGTAAGACCCTTTGGGATTGTCTCTGCACATTTCCTCCCCTGCTTGTATCAGTACTCTCTTGTTTTACCGCTCCCCACTTCTTCCTTGTCCCTCAGGGAAGAAGTCTAGCTACAGCAGGATTTGGAAATAGATTTGAAATGTTAGGTGATTTTGCAGTAGTAGTGGCTAAGGGCTTAGTCTTAAGAGGTCTGGAGAAACCTTCTTATTCAGCAGAGAAGGATGTTACAGATTTTTTCAGGAAGTTATGTGGTGTAATAAGGTAAAACTTTTCAGAAAGAAAGCCTGAAGTACAGCTGCACCTTTCTCCCATTTTCCAGTGTATGTTCAAAATTGCCATCAGTTTAACAGAGGGTATTTTTCCCTAGAAGGACTGCTGACATTTTCCAGATCACCATAGAGTCCCTTTTGTACCATTTTTAGTACCATTATGTAGGGGAATTACAATCAAAATAGTGGGTATGCTGAAGTTAAGTAGAGGTACTCTTATTTCAACTAGTATTTCAAGGATGTCATTTCTTCTGACACTTCTGTCCCTAGTCAGTCCAAGACGTGTCATTGCTCACCTTGTTGTGCAGGCATTGTGTTGCTATTTTTTTACATTGCAGGCAGATCTCCTGTAGCTGTGGCATCCTGACACTGGCATGTTTATGTATTTTCACTTGCTTCTGTGTATTCTGCAGGCATGATGCTATAGATATTTGCCTGCAAAATATTAATGCAAATTTGTTATTTTGCATGTACCAGACTTTTTTCTCCCAAGATCACTTTTGCCACCTTTTCTCTTTAGAGGAGAATGTGCACCGACAATCCAGATGGCAGGTGGAGGAAATTGTGAACATGCTTTTGTAAAGATTTTCCCATAGGAAACATCATACCATTGAATGCATTAAAATTTCTCCTTTTAATGAATGTTCAGTGTTTTTTTTCAATTCTAGGTTAGTACTTCAGTAACTTCAGATAAGATTTGAATACATGTTAAATCCATTGCGCTGTTCCTAAATGATGGGATAATTTCTTGCCTTTCATTTCCTCCCAATAGAACCACCTCTGACTTTGGTGAATATCCAGAAATAGGAAAGAAGAGCATGGCAGCCTGGAAGAACTGGGATTTTAATAGAGGATATATGGAGCAGAATTTAGGATGTGCAATTAGGAATTTGGTTTCCCAATTCCATCCCCTATCCCTGCTTCAAATTTACTGTGTGATACGTTTCCCATAAGTGAAACAATCTCTAAGTTTACATGAACTCTTAATATTGGTTAGCTTATTAATTATTGGTGATACTTCCTAAAGCTATCTCAGGTCCTGGGATGGGAAAACTGTCATGTGTATTTTATATGTTTCTACAATAGCTGTATGAGCCATTTTTTGCTCATTGTGTTATTCTGGATGGTCTTATTGAAACTGTCTTTTTCACTAGAGACACAAGGTGTGGAAGCATAAAGGTTATAAGCAGTGTTAAAAAAAAGCAGGCCTCTCCAACTGATTTATGTAAAAGCTTTGCTTTAGTTACTACATCTTTACCTGAAAGAGGCTCTTCTTCCATCCTTCCCAGTTATTCCCACACCAACACTTGGTACTGTTAAAATACACATGATAAATCTCAGAATGCCATTCTACTCCATGGAAATAATCTCCACTGTTGCAGGAGCAGTGGTGGGAAGGAGAGTAAATCAAACACATTCCCATAACAGCATTAAAAAGAAAGCTTCTTAAAAATGATTAATGTCCCCCAATACTTTCACTAAGGAACAGAAGACATAAAAAAAGACATTTTTACAGCTCCCCATCTCTGTTATCAGTACTGCAGGGAACCGCAGAAATTCTGTAAGCATGGCGTCCTGGGAAATGGGGCAGAAACTGAGAAGCAGGTGTTAAATTATTGTTAGAAAATACAGTGTTCACCTATTGTAGAGTTTTTATGACCTATTAACTATTGTGGTCTTCTGACAGTGAGATTGCAGAAGTATAGAGATATGTTTTATTATTATGTGAAGTAGTGTTTCTGCCTTACAGAGAAGACATCATGATCATCTTCTAAGGCAAAAGTACAAGTACAGATAAAAATTCAGAATTTTTTCTGTCTGTATAGTATTATCATCAGATAATATGATGAAAAAAAATATATTTGGGAAAACAATGAACTTTTAGAAATACATTATATAGCTTTTTTTAGCTGGGAAAAATATCCTTCCATTAATCATCTAGGTCTTCTGCCCCCTTACACAATACTTTCCCTACTATACATACAGAGTCAGACACACCCATATGTGAGATAAAGAACAGCATGGAAATTTTACTTTCCTCTTACTTGATATCTGCATTCAATGATTACACAGCAAATATTCTGTAGTCTTTTAAAGCCCAGTCACGTATGATCACAACTATAGAAAATGGATATGCTAAAATCACAAACCACAAAACTCACGTCACATTCCCTAGAAGATTTATTGTGCCTTAGGCCTTATTAGAATGAAACCAGGCAGAATTGAGGGGTTTACAATAAACAAAGGCATGGATATTTCTGCTTTTTCTTTTTTTTAATTTAAATTAATCATAATAATAATCATAAATTAATCAGAATCATGGCTAAGCAAATGTACAAGCTAGAACAGTACTAAATTATTCTTGTTAAAATAATGCTGCTGAATCCTCTATGCCCTCTCCCATTCCATAAATATATTTATGTGCTATTTTGGTTGCTTACAGTGCACTGAAAACTTGGAAGCTAATTGTATTGTCTACCTTTTACATAAGTTGTAAGTTGCTATTTCTGTTTCTTGTCTAGCTGAAAATGTGAGCATTCATCGTATTGAAGATACGATTGCAGAAGCAGAAGCAACTCCTATCACCATTTAAGCTAACACTACTTCTACCTTAAGTATATTCAGAAGATGACAGAAAAAACCTGCTATAACCTCAATAACCCCTCCTCACCTCCAACTTTAAGGAAACAAGAAAATTTCTACTGTATAAATAGGAAACCATGTGAAGGATGCGGATTTCCCTTTTTAGGAAATTCTGTGAATATTTTTGTTAGCTTCTTAAGACTATTAAAAAAGTTAATGTTATCCCACTGAACCTATTTTTCCTAGAATTCACCTAATTTCATAGTAAAATTAGATTCACTATGATAAAGTTAGCCTTTGTAAATACCACTCTCTTCCTCCAGCTGTCAAGTTTCCATCAAAATTTAGGGTAAAAAAAAAAGCAAAGCATAGAAAAAATAATTCAGTTCTCCCTGACAGTGCAGGAATAATATATATTCATTACTTCCCAGCATTTCACATACAGGTGGAGTAACCTGAAGTCATCTTGGCATTAATGAATTCTGGAGAGAATTTTCTGCTTTTTAAGTTGTGGAGTATTATATAAATTTCACCCATATGTGAAGTGACATACATATAAACAGAATTTTAAGTTTAATTTATAGTATTGGTTCTGAATGTACAGAGAGAGACAACACTGGTGTCAAACTGAGGCTTTACTTAGCACTCTTTTTAGTGCAAAGGGGCCATCAGTGGCAGTTCATCATGTGCATCCCCCATGCTGAGATCTCATATCTGCTCACAAGTTGGTGTAAAACACTGTATTAAATTTGAGGAAACATTGGATCACTAGTATTTAGTGCAAAAAACCTGTAATTTTGTATGAGTACTTCCTATAACTTGATCGTCTTATTTGAGTTCAAGATGGGGCTCTTATCAAATTCAAGCCAAGCACCAAAAAGCTCAGATATTCTGGCTTCAACAAGCACAAATGCAAGAATCTGCCTCCTTCTCAGAGGGTTAATATTGCAGTCTGTTTAGAGCAAGCTATCCGCAATGCCCTTGAATGTAATTCCTACAATGATAATGACTTTATTTTTCCTGTCTGAATTAATACAATAAAAATACACTACTACCAAGAGAGGAAAAATGTCTAAACTAGAATATAAAAACTAGAATATAAACTAGAATATAAAAGCTGAATCCTTCAGAAGGCAATACCAGCTTGGCTGCATTGCCATGTTTTCTTTTATGGAGGCTTTAAAATCAGCATGCCAGATTTGTGATGTTAGCTGTCTTCCCTCTGGCAGACCTGTCTATCTACACTTCGTGTTAAAGTAACCATCAGTTCAGCATGGTAAACAAGGCCTGTGATTTAGAGGGTACTCTTATTTAAATTGTCCTTTTAGAACAGTTTTATTGTGCTGCAAGGTTTGGGAGGTTTTTGTTTGTTTGTTTTAAACCCAGTGAATTTAGTTATTCCAGAGGGAAATAAAACAAGAAAATCAAGGCAACCAAATTTATTTCAAAAACTTCTGATCATCTGTTAGATATGGTTTGTTTTGTTTTTGGTTTTTCTTTTTTTTTTCATTAAAGCAGGTGTACTTATAGAAGAGACTGTATAGAAAGAATGGATAGATATAATGCTTTTTAATTTTTTATCACTCCATGTGGCTCTTCAGAGAGAAAAATACACTTTTAAAGGTGTTTTTTAATGCAGTAGCGATAGATATGTTGACAAAAAGAGCTAGAATTATACAAACAGTCGTAATAATGAGACATAAGCAAGAAAGAAAAAGTATTTCTGTCTTAAACTCTAAGGACAGCTACCTCCTGTAAAACTAAGAAAATGAGTAGATTCTCCATTTCTTGATGATCTGAAATCAAGAGCAGATTCTGGGTTGGGTTGGAGCCTAAGTTGGTAGGATAAGCTGTTAAAACCCATCTCCTGCAAATTTCTTAACTCACCTCCCACCACTGCTCTCTCCTCTCCTAAGGGCTACAGCTCTGGGGATGCCTCCCACATCTACCACAGCCTCAAACTCAGAATAAGGCACTGTCCCTGCCTCCCTTCACACACACACTTTTCCACACCAGCATAGGGTTTCTGAAGGGCTTTGTACAGGGTACTTAGATCAGAAAGGGGCAGTTTTTAATCTGAGCCAGGTCTGGGCTAGAGACTAAGAAGCCCATCAGAGCAGCTGAGGTGCGTGGCCAAGACTGTGTATAGGAAGAGTGTTGCCCTGTGCAAAGGACTGGCAAGGGAGTAGTGCCAGGGTGATGCATTTTAATGCGGTACCTGTCCTCACTGGGGAAGGGTGATGTTGACTCTGCAATGTGTGAGCATATTTTTGCACTTGTGTCTATGCAGTTTTTTCTCAGGTTCTACAGTGCCCAAGAAGTAGCATCTGACAGTAAATTGATGATACACAAATGCAGAAGTCAGGCAAAGCTAAAATCTTTGGTTTGCAATTATATTTGCTGATATATATATTACTGTAATAAACAAAAATGAATCATTAAAGCTGAACTGTGTTTCTTAGAAAACATATTAAAAATGAAAATAATATTTTCCTGTTTAATTCTTTTTGCAATTGCAGGTTCAGTGAGTGAAAAGCTGCCACAACGAGAAGGTGCAGGAAAAGCAGGTAAATATCTTAGCTGGCCTTTAAATAGAAACTAAAACTGCTGTAGGATACACTGCTGTGATTTTCCATAGGTTTAAACTAGCAATATATATTTGTCATGTATTATAGCTGCCTATATAATATGCATACATGCTATTCATATTATATCTGCACTGTAGATATTTAGTAAACTTATGAGTATAAACATGTATATATATATGTATGTGTGTATTTTTCTATTTATGCATAGACATTATATTTTTCTAGTTTTAGCCCTACAGGCTTTGCTAGTCAGTGCTGTTTGGAAGATAACTTTTATTCCCACAGCTATACTCTGAAATATTTTCCCATACTGTTTGCTTGCCCTGGAGGACAGATTATTCTGTCTGTTTGATAAAGACAGCATTCTGCAGTCCCAAAATCTCAGGAACTGGAGTCCTCACTTTAGTTCCATAGCAATCAGTTCTTGAGTCATCTTGGACCCAGCACTTTGCTCTATATTGTGATTAATTCATCGGATGGGTTACGTTCATGGCCAGATGATTGTTGTTCTTAGAGATAGATCATGGTGTATATCTTGGTGCCAGGACAAAATCTGATGTGACTTCAATATAGCTTGTAGATTTAAAAGAAGGAGATGTCTATGCTTTAAAGGAAATGAAAGCTTATACTCTCCAAACATTTAAATAATTTAAAATTCAGCTGAAAATAACTAGTTGTTGCTGTCACTTACAGTGGTATAAATTAATTTTGAAGAATTTACTCATAATCATGGTAATGTTAATGATTAGTGCACTATAAATATAATTGACTTATTTTTTACAGGAACTTTTGCAGCATTGTTATGTATCCAACATTTAAAGAAATTCTTGTGTTGTTAGGTTAAGAAAATCAGTACTTCTTTAAAGGCTAATTACAAAGTACTGCAAAATTTTTCCTTTGTGTATTTCCAGACAAATTGTGGGTTCCTCTAACCTTAAGTTACCCATTTGGTTTAGGTCAGGACTTTCATTTTCAGTTTTGAACTGAACGAACTGTCTCACATACAAATCTTCTCTGGAATCCATTATTTTTGTTTGCAACTGCATCAGCTGAAATGCTGAACCCCAAATGCACAATCATAGAACACAGAACTTAACACAACTTATCAAGTCTTTCTTCACATCAGATATATTTGTGTCTGAAGTGACACAGTTGCATTTTATTCACACCCTGTTTTTATTCTCCAGTATAAGACTGCAGCACGAAGGGCTGATGACCTGGTTCCCAGGCAGTCTCTGGCTCTTCTCAGATACTGCTAACCTCCTCTGCGTACCCTTCTTCCAGCCAGTCACTGCCTTAGGCTTTAAATAAAATCGTGTTGTCAGAGACATCACAGCCTCTTTAGAGACCATAACAGAGTTGAGAACAGGATCAGCTATCCAAGTGAAAGGGCTGTGCTTTGGCTTCACAGTCCATGTAGTAAAAAGCATTTTGTAGCTCAGCTTGAAAGGGCACAGCAGTAGCTTTTAAACTAACCATAAAACTTCCTGTTCGTCTTTATTCTGCACGTACCTGTGGACTAACTAGGGGTACCTGAATGGGGATACCTGCCTGAATTGTAACCCAGCAAGCTTAGGGAGGTTCACAGCATCCTCACTGCTGCAGAAGATATGCTCCAGACCTTCAAGCGTGGTCTTGAGGACTCTACTCAGGAGACAGCACAGTCTTGGTCTGAGACAGTCTTTTCTTCCAAGATGTCTCACAGAGACTCACAGGACAAGATGACCTGGAGGGCCATATCTGTCACAGTTGTGTAGCTTGCTTTCTCTGGGTATTCTGATACTGAAAGAAAATTTCCAGCTGCAGATTTTGGAGGTCAGGAGCTCAGTTTACGTATTTGCAGATTTGCACAATAAACCAAACAGGAATAAAGTTTAAAAGATAATCCCTTCATTATCTTCCCTTGCCCTGCAATTCTCTCCTCTATTCAAGGAAAATATTCAGACTATCTGAAAAGCACAGGTGTCAGAGATGGGTTCACATCCCTTTTTCATGTTTCTTAGCTGACTGCAGGACTATGTTCTCGGTAACCGAACTCTGACAGCAAGCACAATAGTTTCTGTTTAAATGTATGCACATATGGACTGATGTGCATGTGCCAGCCAGGAAGACCAATACAATTAACCTGTGAGATATCTAATTAATATGAAGACAAACTGCCCTATGGCTGTGATTCACTATTGAATGTTGTTTTGAACAATGAAATGCCACATTCCTCTTCATTCTTAACACAAATGGCTTTTATTTAAAAATGACATACCTAACAGTGTGCAAACAGAAAATTAATGTGGGTGTCTTTCTGCAGATTAACAGTAGTTCAGGAGCTGTTGTAGCTCCTCCAGTTCTGGAGTGAAGTTAATAGCTTTTGGATTACACAGATATCCTGTACCAAATGTTTGGTTCACTGATGACCAAAAGCAAACTTCTTTCTTGTCTTTGCGGGGGGACAGATCTGAGGACTGTTTTATGACTCAATGAATAAACATCTGTTGAGTCAAAAAAAAAAAAAAAGATAAACTGTTTTAAATGCTGCTTGAGAAAGGTTCAAGAGGCTAATTTTGATTAGGCTGATAATCACTAAAGTTTCAGCATTATATTTGAATTTCAGATAATAACATAAGATCGAATGTGTCACGAACTGAAATTCCATACCAAAAGTTGAATAGATAAATGTCATTTAAACCCAAAACTGAGTTTCTGACTGGGCTCTTGGTAATATTTATCTACTGTAAGCTACCCTCTGAAACTCTGGGGTTTCTGAATCATATACTGAATTATGACCTAAATATATGTCCTAATTCTCAGTACACTAGGATACTTGTTGGCCTTTCTGAAATTAATCAATGGTCTTATTTG
>JAVSBS010015508.1:140585-153502 GCA_033124195.1 Coracias cyanogaster | reverse complement strand
GAGGACACTGCAAAAATGCCAGCAAAACTAATGATAAGTGATAGTCTGTTATGGCACTGGAGCAAAGTATCCTGCCATTGTATGGACATGAAGAATCCACATTCTTATAAGAAGTCTTCTTATGCTTTGGTTAAAACATTTTGCAGTGAAGATAATTTTCTATTGCTGCTGCTTTGGTTTTGTGAAAAGCATGGAGCTTAGTATTCCATGGCTGCAAATTTGGTTTTACCTGCTATTGGTATTTAATTGGTATCTGTATTTTGGTATGTGTGTGTGAACTAGGCTGTAGCCTCCAGAAGTGAAGGTCAGATTGCCTCTAAATGCTCTGCATGATTTGCTTAAATACAATACAGATTTACAAAAAAAAATGGTAATAGTGACAACAAAAAAAAAGTAGGAGGAGGCTGTTCTGAATTCCAGTAGTAAGAAGTGGAAACAGATAGTGTGCGAACCTTAAAGCTGCTGCTCACTATTACCCTGTAGGGCTAGAGGCAAGAGGAAGCTTCTCAGTTACCTTTGGTTCTAGCTTCCATGAAAATTCCAGGAAATCAATCTGAAAACTATGTTGGTCTAAGATCCAGTTGTGAAACTGCAAGAAATGCTAATAAAACCCTTGCATGGTACATGCAAGATACTGCAGGACACCTTGATCTTGAAGTTAGCTCTGTGCTACAGGAAACAGCAATGACTGGAAAATATGTACTAACAAGGCCTGCTAAATCATATGTATCCAATATCTGCAATGATTTTAAATAATAAAAATGGAATAAAGTAAAGATTGATCTTTCTCACAGAATGCTAACAAATAATCTTTCATATTGGATTTTTCTTTTCCAGCACTACCTTCACTGTGTTTCTCTGAACCTAAAATGTCTCACATCCTCTTAAAATTTTTGTACATTTTCCTCCCTCTTTTTTTGCAGTAATGTTTGGCAGTGGATGGATGGAGATGGGTGACCAGAGAATAAGAATTATACAAACAATATTCTGGTCCTTTAATCTGTGATTCTTGCTTATAAAATGACCTTGACTATTAAATGGATCCTGATGTACCAAAAAGAAACTTTCCTTTCAGGTTAATGTGTCAACGTTTCTGCAACCACTCATTGACCCCAGACTGCTTTTGTTTTCACAGGTCTTAGCCCTTCTATACATTTATGCAATTACTTCTTTAGAATTGCTGATTTGATCAGTTATAAACTATAGGTATCAACGTGCAACATTAAAAACGAGGAATTACTGTCCAGGGAGTGACCTGATTACTTCATGCCTCATCAAAGACCCTGCAATCATTTCATCAACCATAACCGCAAAAGCCTTCCATTTATAATCAGTAGTCTGTAGACGTAATATATCCATGTTATGTGGTACCTATAAATAATGTTTAAGTTATTGTTTGTTTGCCGGCCGGGGCTATGTGCAAATCATTAGTATCAGTCATGTATGTACACTTATTTAGCTTACTCTCATAATTGTAGTCTCCTTGCAAATCTTTTCCATTCTGAATTCAGATGATGCCTCAGCTCCTGCACTGGAGACTCAACCTCAAGGTGATGAAGAAGGTGAGCACTGATAGGAACTTAACAGTGTGGTATTAAACCATGCAGTATGGACCATATATCACAATGTCAAATGCTGTCTTAAGAGTTAGGGTAATTGTTGGGTCAGTTACAAGACATTGCAATAAATTGAAAGCATCTGTACTTTTTTTCCAGAGAAAAAAAGCAAACACATAGTCTTTACTTAAAAGCAATGAAATTTGTATACTGCTTATGAAATGACACGGTAGTTATGGAGTCCGACATTAGCAATTTTAATTGTCGCTACTCAGGGCAGAGACAAGTTTTAAACTTGAACCAGAGTGCAGATTAAAACTATATGGCCAAATAAGGAAGTTAAAGGGTAAGTTATGTCCTCAGAATATTGCCTAGTTATGTTTTGTCAGGCTTACTTGCCTCTGGGGAAATTTGGTGCTCTGTTAATGGAAAGCTCAAGGCCTACATGCAATGATGGTCCTATATTGTGGCTTCCTTACCTCTCACTACAAATTTCACAGAATCTGATCTGAAGTTATTACATATTTTGGGTACACACTGGGAGACGTTTATTGTGATTAAACATAATTTTAGTCTAAAAGTATTTATTTAAAAATTTTATATGAATGGGATAAGGAAGGAACAATTCATGCCTTTGCATGAATCAAGGTTTTAACTGTCCTAGTAAAAAACAGTGTGCCCTTCTATTGTTTTAGATCCATGTATCTTTAAAACCAACCATTTGCTATTCAGCTGCTAGTAACTTTTTAAAAAAATGTAATATTTAATACCCCTCTTTTTCTAGATATAGCCTCTCGTTATCCTACCTTGTGGACTGAGCAAGTAAAGAGTAGACAAAACAAAACCAATAAAAACTCAGGTAAGAAACTTACGTTGTCCTTACTTTGCAAAGCTCCTGTGAATATATGCATTAACCACTTAAGTGAAAACCATTTGAATAACCATTGTGCTTCCACTCTCATCAATACATGTGTATTTAAGGTCTTTAAGGATTTTTGTGATAATATAATTCAAGTTAAAAGAGCCAGGGTTAAATAACATATCATTGTCTAAGGTACAGAACAGTTTCGCATAGTACTATTCAGTTCTATTCTTTTATTATCGATATATTTGTATTCTGTTTCCTTAGTATGGGATTATTAGCACTAATAATTTATATGTTCATTGATCAGTTGTGTAGGTTATTTAATGATCATTGTAAAGTGATTGAAAAATTGATGTTTATTTTGTTGGTAATCCAGTATGACCAGCAAAATAGAAGACAGGAAGAAATTGTCGCATTTCTTTGTACTTTACTGAAATTGACTTTGATTCATGTGCTAAATTCTAAACAAATGAAAGGAATTGGGTAGAAATTTAGTGCCCCTGGAATTCAGTGGCAGAACTCCTAGGCAGCGTTTGAACAACCATTCATACTCTGATTGCACGCTGCTGCTTCACCAAGTAGTTCACATTTCATCTGGATCAGGCACAGACACATGATGTAGTGCTTGTGTCAGCTTCATGCTTTCTGCCGGTTTTATGCTTATAAGCTTTAAGCAGGTGCTATAGGGCAAGCCGTACACGATCCAGCATAAAATAGGGTCAGCCCAGAGGAAACCCTGTTCTGGCATAAAGCCTACAGAGGCAGAGTCAGGCTGTCAAAACATTTAACGCATCTATGCAAAAAGTAGTGGATCATGTGATTATGAAATTTTTCATCCACAACAAAGAATCCTAAATCAGAATTCATTGTATCTTCAAACTATGGCTTTAGTGACTTCAAGAGTGCCCAGATTTCAGCACTGTACCTGGATATTCTGGTAATGTAGAATCATCTTCAATTTTTTTTTGGCTTTGGTTGTGCACACATGAAAGGAACATGCAGTTTATTTAATTTTCTGAAAAAATGAAACAGTGTTTTATTGCTTCCATTTCACTACAGACCATCAGTTTAAGGGTTTTAAACATCTGTTACAAGATTTTATCAATCAGCTCAAGAGGGCTCTATCCAACAGGAGTTTAATTCTCAAAACACTACCTGGGAGAACACTGAAGTGCAAATATGGTGATGTAGTATAGACTGGTTGTGAGTGCAATTGCAAATAGTTAGTATAATGTCTACTGTGAATACACTCTTAATAGACTAAACCAAGGAATTCTAAGTGATAATGTAACTAGCAATTAGGTGTCTGTATCTATACCAAATAGCTGCTTGCATTTATCTGTCCATATAGTCTGAATGTGTTGGCAAAGTCTGCCAGTGAGACTGACTAGTGTGACAGAATGACATTCTAAGATTTGAGTGCAGTCTTTATTGCCTTGTCATCTGACCGCTTTAAAGCATTTGCACATATGAGTTTTTCTCATATGGAAACTATGTTGGTTGTGAGTGAGGTTTCTGTTTTGTTAGCTTGCTTTGTTTTGTTTCTCAGAGGCAATTATTCCAGTGGGACCCCTATGAATTGATCATTCCCTGAAAGTCACCTCCTTACAAAGGATAAAGATAAACCTTGTTCCATGCTCCAATGCTCATATTCATTCCAAACTGAACATGGCTAATGCCCTCCTGCTATGCCTATCCTGGCAAAATTCAGCCCTGAAGTTAAAAAGGTCTGAATGAAAAAAAAAACCAAAAATAACATTTTCTTTTGAAGGAAATAAATGTGAAAGTTTGTGCGCCTGCCCAATCACATCAATTGTAATAGCCATTCCTTTTTAAACATAGGAAAATTAATAACTTACAGGAAAATGAGTAACAGCTCAGTGTTTTTGTATTTATTCTCAGTAATCATTGCATTTTCCAGATGTTACTTTTAATATTGACCTAAGGTAAATTACATACAGTTGAAGATGTGTGAGCTAGCAAGAAAAAATAAGATCCCATTACATGCTCCTAGTTTTTCTAGAACATTTTTGAAATAGGCTTATTTTACAATATGAAGATTTGAGATATAAAACCAGTTATAACAGAAGGAACTAGAAATGGATATCATAACAAACTGAGAAAATAACACAGGGAAGAGGGGGAAGAAAGTATTTTAAAACCTTGTTGCCTTCATTTTTCAGCAGGGCTTCCTAGTAACTTGTGCATTGTCCTGCAGAACCCTGGCTAATCTTTCATTCTCAAATTTGCTTTTATTCAGCATTTAAAAAGGGGCAGGTGAAGATTTTAGAGTACATGTGCGTCCAAAGAGTCCTACTCACTCTGAATGAATTATGTCTATATTGGACATTCAGAAATTGAGTTTAAATGGTTATATAAAGTAGATTTGCATAGGAAAATAGCCTGAGTAGGAGTGTTCCATTAACTGCAAACCACTGCATTACATAGGAAAAACTGTGGGTTTTTTCCCTGTCATTACCTCATTTCAGCCCTTAACAACAGTGTTTACTTCCAACAATTCGTAAGGTATCAGCCACACTCAAAGACAGGATTTGCATTCCCAAACTTGTATTGTAAATACAGCCATTAGCTGTCGTTGGACAAAAAAAGAGCATGGGAATAAGTTGGTGAAATGTAGGCATTTTGTGCCTTCATATGGCCTAGGGTATCTGGTATCTGTATGGAGTAGGAGTTATGACAGACTGCTGGAATTCTGTGATGTTATGGCATGTAGATTTGATAGTCCACAGTACCTGAAATGACATTGAAATGAGCCCTAAGAAACTCAATTCAAGTCATGAAAAGAAAGTAGAAGGCAAAACTATTTATTTTAAGTGCCTTTGAACAGAACAACTGGCTATTAAATCCATAGATGGATTCTATGAAGGGGAGCTTACCCCACTACAGGTGGGTAGTAAAGTCTCTGCCAAATTCTGGATAAGTTCAAATCCAGATACTGTTATTTTGAACTTTTTAGATTGGGCTCATCTGCTGCTCAATTCCCTACATAAGAAAATGCACTAGCATTTTTTCATGACATCTACAGCTGAAGTCTCAATGTTTTGTGATGGCCAGAGATCTAGCTTTTGGGCCCTGTAAAATTTGTGGGTGCTGGAAGACATCAGCTGGTAGAATATTGCATGTTTGGCCTGTTATGTCAGCAAGTTGTGCATGCAAGATAAAGAGAAAAGCATTGTGAGGGAGTTAAGAAAAGTTGATACAGATGAGGACTGGAAGTTTCCAGGCCAACAGTCTTATGACCTTCTCCGAGTCTTCAGGTTGCCTGTGGTTGCTAACTTGATAAATGTTCCCTTTAGAACTCCTGAATGAACTAAATTATTTGAAGTAATTACAATCTGTGATTTGTATTTTAGTATAAAACCAGCATTGTTAAGAAATCGTTGGGGAGGGAAATGTGTGAGACACTGTTATATATCCCCCGCGGTTTTATTTTTTAATATTTTGAAGAGTAGAAGGTAGTTCTCTTTTTTTTGTTGTTTTTCTGTCATGAATCAAAATAGTTTCAGAGTGATATTTTCTAGGATACTGGTTTCAAGATATTCCTTGGCAGTTGAAAAAATTGTGGCTTTGGAACTACTGATTGTTCACACCATTAGGGCCAATCAGTAAATGGTTGACCTAGTTCCTAATGGGGAACTTTGTCTTACTTTTCAGTAGCAATTTTTAATAATATCCTAATATTCATTTAGCTGTTACACAAAGACAGAGCAGTACTCTTCACTCTCTTCACCCATGAAGAAAATTACTCTTCATACCCTTTGCTACTCTTTCCTTGCCTTGCCTTACCTTCATTTTACCTGCCTTGCTTTGCCTGTCCTAAATTGGTAAGGGAAAATTACAGTTTTCTTTCAGTCTCTTCCAAGAAGATAAAGCTTGTTAGACCTCCTCCCAGTTCTTGTATATTAAGATACGTTCTTGTTTTGCAGGCTGCTGGATCCTGCTTATTATAGGACTGTCTTATCTTTAATAATCCTTTTCACAAGCATTTTCATTTATCTTGATTTAAATTTTATATTAGTTCAAAACATTTATAAAGATCAAGCACTGACATTTCCAGTTTTTTCCTCCCACTACAGGGGAAGATCTTCCCATCCTAAACCATTAAAAAAATAGAGTTCTGTTTTACATCCCGTTGATGTTCCAGGGTTTTATTAGACTCCCACTGTGAAGGGAAAACAAAAAAAAAGGAAAAAGAAAAAAAAATTGGTTCTATTCAAGATTGATCATTTCCATTTTACTACAAGTGTTAAAATTTGATGCCAAAAGATAGTAATCTCTCCTGACCATTTTAAATTATATCACATTACTTTCTTCAGCAAGTAAATGACAGAACAGTCCTGCTTGAAGTTCTCCTTCAGTTTTTAGAGATGCACTCCCCCACCTACCTGCAGCTTTCCGTAGTTTACCAGACATCAGACTCCATAATTATAAAAGCATCAATAGCTTCATAAATCCTAAGAGGGATCTCAGGCTAACCATCCGTATTTTAAAGACAGATGCAAAAAACCTTGTGTAAATCATATTAATGAACAGAAACATATTGGACAGGATTACAGATAAAGATCTAATCTTTCTGGAAAATAGATAAATCTTTCAGTCAAGATAGTCTGGATCTGGCTCTGGGTATACTATGATTGCTGGGTGGTATATAGAAGATAGGTCTTCCAAATTTTGCAGGCAATTAGAAGTCCAGCAGGGTCAACAGTAAGAGCTGCCAGGCCTTCCATTGTCATCCCAATGACTTGCTATTAGGAGAAAATGTCCATGTTCCATGCAGAGATGCCTTCCCTTCCCTGCCAACCCACTCCAGCCAACAACCCTAAAATAAATAAACATAGAGAGCAACCTTTGTGTATCTTTATTAAAAAAATCAAAGAAAAAATTTTTCTTGATTCTGATGTGCTTTCATGAGCAAGAGGCCCAGGGTAAGTGTAAGCATAAAGAATTAAACATCTAAAGTTGCAAACTGGCATCTAAGAAATTGTCCTGTCCTTCTCTGAGGTATTAAGAAGCAAATACTACTCTTGAGGTCAAGTAATATTACAAAATGAAAGAAATACCTGTATGTCAGAGAGCTCTAAGGCTCATATTTTAAAATCTTTAGTAAATGAATGGTTATGCTCTTGAACATGAAGAAACCCTGTTTGGAAATAGATGGTGAATAAAGTTATTCCTTCACTCCAAGGATATCCACCAAATTCTCTTCTACATTTCGCAAGGTTAAGAAGTCCCTAATATCTTCATCTGTGAGCTGATAAAAATTCTTAAATGCTAGCATTAATATAACCCAACTAGATTATTCTGAGGAAAGCAATTTTCTCTTTCTTCCATGACGACAAAAACTGCACAAAAACTCTGACTGCTGTTAAAGAAATGTGGACCATAGAAGGTCTGTTAGCCACGTAATGTGAATCAGTCCTGGTGGCTGGAGCCAACCTCAACTTCCTGACATGTACATTTCTGATAGTCTGAATTAATTCCTAGATGTTCCCTGATAGTTCAAGTTATGGACAGTCACAGTGGTTTAAATTTGGATTTGTAATGGGATGATTTATTACATATGACTTCCAACTTTCTTGATCGCCCAACTATGTATCTCTGAACATAATTCCTGAACAGATTGACAGCTTGTGCTACAGTTCATACACTGCTTAATTATTTTCCAATAAATTCTTAGCTTTTTCCTTGATTCTTGAAAAAAATGCCATGTAATGCAGAAAATTTTTGAGGCTTCATCGATAATAACATTTTTCATTTGGTAAAAAAGCAAGAGAAATTCAGCTCCTACAGGGACTTCTGTGGAAGGAGTGGAATTCACCCCAAAACCTGTGCATTGGCCACATGTCTGCAATGCAGCTGTTGCATCAGTCCAGGTCTTTACTGTAGTGTCTGCTTTTATGGACTGTTCAGGTCCCAGGTTAATGCTGTCATCCACAGATCTTTTATCTATGCCTCCTCTTAATGCAATACACTGGCTTTTCTGTGTGAGACCAGTGTAGAGTCTCCTTGCCATGAAAAGCCACACCAAGGGTCATAATTGGCACAAGGGAACTTGTTCTAGTCAAATTACATTGCTGAAGTCTGTAAAACCATTTTGAGATCTTTTCATCTACAAGACGCTGTAAATACCCCAACGGTATTATTACTGGCTTGCTTTCTACTTCACTCCACCCTGTCCATCATGCTCTGTCCTCTCTCATAGCAGACTGTTCCAGATAAATTCTAGACACTATGTTTTCCCTGCACTTTGCAATGCTTAGAAACAACATTAACTATCGTTGCCATAATGCACTAGATTTCTATGTTACTGGAGAAGAAGCAGTGGTTGGAGACACAGACCACTGTTTTTCATTAAGCTATTTTTAATACCTGTTTTAGTTTAAGAACAGCAGGCCAAGTATCTGCACTCAACCACAAATAAAACTATGTTTAAATAAGATTAAGGCTGTAAATTAAATTTCAGATCATATATTCTCTTTGTGCATTACAAAACACAAGAAAAAAGAGAAGGCAAAGCTCAATGTACCAAACTGGTTGAAATGCAGCCTTCTAAGGAAAAAATTGACTTCTTAGGGAAATTTTTTTTGAAAAGATATGCATTTTCAGCTGAAAAAATCATGTTTTCAAGATTAAAGTTCAAACGACAAAAAAATCCTTTGAAAAGCTGAATAGTTTTGGCTCAAAACTCAAAGTCTTGATTGGTCATTGTAATGTCTTGTGAGAGTTGTAATTTTAAAACTTCATTAGTTCTTTTTCAGGGGCCAAGGTCCTTAAGCTGACTATACATGCAGGATTTAACGGTCTTCTCTTTTTAAAAACTTAGAGATACTTCAGAAAACTTGTAGGCATCTTGCATTTTGTGATTCTCTGGGAAGCTCAACACAAGAAACAACCTGTTGTGTGTTTTTTGTTTTGTTCTCATTAAAAACCACATTTTTATGAAAAATGAACACTTTGAATGAAAAACATAATTTCATTTTAAGACCTGGTTTTCCACCAAAGGCAGTTACAATGCAATTTTTCAACCAATCCTATTACAGTCATAACAAGCTATGAAAAAAATTCTATTATCCTCACTTAAACACTGGATTACCTGGTTCCATTGTTTTCCAGCGAGATCCTAAGGTTAAAGTTTACCACTGCTGTTGTTCTTGAGTGCATAAAAACAACTTATAAAAACAAAAGGACTTTCACTGTCCTCTATTTGGATGACTGCTTAGATGCAGTTGTTGTTGGACCAGAATGCATTATAAATACATAAATTCCTCAAATGTGTGTGACCTCTGATGCACTTGAACTGTTTTCCAGTGCACCTAGTTATATTAGAGCAACAGACTCATTGGTGTTTGGTCTGGAAACAGAGGAGTATAAAGTCAAACTAATGCCTCTTGTGACCCCAAAAACTGAGATACAGTTTTGGCAAGAATGTAGAACATCAGTCAGGATTGCATGATCTATGCAGGTTCGTATCATAGGAAGAGTTGAGTGTCTCCCTCCGTTACTAGGCTGAATTTTCAGGTCTATATTAAGGCAAACTCCTGTCAAATTAAGGGCTGACAAGAGATGATCCTGTTTGATTATGTTTGCTTCCCATTTAAAGAATTAGTCCACAGACTCTGTTACAATGGAGACTCTTAACAGAAGACAGAGTGTGATTAGTCACAGAGATTCATGACTATCATACTCTCTCATGGTGCAGTTCACTTTCCCAGAACTCCTATCATGTAGTTAAAGCCATAATCTCAATAGCCCTTACTGCCTGAAGGTAATGAGAGGATCATTACTGTCATTGCTCTCCTGTTTGGCTGAATAATATAAATCCCCCACCTAGCTTAAGTGACTTATAATTTTAGTGTTCTTGTAGTTTCTAATCAGGTTTAAAAAGCAATTCAGGATCATTTTCAGGCATGATTTTTAGTTCCTATGAGTTTATCTGACAGAGAAGCAGCAAAGCCAAAAACATCAGTATAAATGTCAGTGGTTTGAAAGGTCACTTCTCCCCCTTTCCCTACTAACATCCAAAGTATGGAGCAGTCACTTGTAATGTAGTCACACATCCTGTAGTTCATCCCTTTAACTAAACAGTCCAATATAATAATAGCAAATGACTGTAGGAGGAGATGATTTAGTTTCAACAGGCATAAAGCCTCATTTTACTTAGAGAAGTGTAAATACAAGTAACTCCACTGAAATTAGAAGTGTGGTGCCACTGGAAGCCTTATGAGGAGAGAAGAGAATCAGGACTGGAAGGTTTTTTTTAGTTTTCTTTCATTTTCCCTCAAAGTGGAGACATTAGTGGTACAGGGCTGATGCTGGTGTTATTTCTTCTCTCAGAAACACAGTGCATGCTCATTTTTTTAAGTAGCTGGTATAAGAGGTATCAGTTTGCTAGATCAGTGATAATGGGACAATCCACCTCAATCCCACTGCTACTGCATAACTGGAATTCCTCTTGACTTTAATGTGCTGTCAGCACAAGAGCTCAGCTATTTCACTTGTATTGGCAGCCGAAAGAGTGAACAAATTATTTTCTCTTTATTATCTTTCTATACAACTTTGTTCTCTCTAGGTGAGGTGATGTGTTTTGCACGTTGAAGCATACTGATATTCAGAAGCATTGAATATTCATGAATACCTTCATACATGCCTGAGAATATAAGGTCACAAACTAACCATAGTGCTAGCCTCAAGGATGTCATGGTGCCCTTACCTTTTCAAGACACTTGTCAAAGGGAGCCTGTGTGACTTTTATATGGAGCATCCCCTGTCCACAGCAAGGCTAGGGGAAAAATGCCTTGCCTTGGATCTTTTTGTCCCCTATATAATTGAGGAAGGAAGTTTGTGGGTCAGAATACTATCTTTAAGCTTACTTCACATTTTTTCATACCTGCTTTTATTGGAGCATTATGCAACTTTATCATAGTCTTTGTTATCTCTAGCATAATTAGTCACCCTCACTGTTGGTTGCACACACAGAATTCTATATTCTCTTTGCAGCCCTTTCTTTGCAGTCTACTTTCTCTTCTGTCAATAGCTAATCTTCACTGCATATTTCTCAATTTTTGCCTAGGTATCATTCCTTAATCTGAAATGCTGCTGTTTTAGGCTTTTCTTGTAGTGCTGAATTTTCAGCACTCTATGCTTCCACCTTCTCCTTTTGACTATTGCAGCCAAAGGCATAAACTGGAAGCCCTGTGACAAGTATAACCTAGGAATAAAGGTTATAGACCATGCTATAAATTTGCAGGCTGTATTCTTAAATTGGAATGCAAATTCTGAATTTGCACTCTGTAATTCTGAATGACTCCAAAACCAAACTGAGAGTTCTTAGGAGGAAGCAGCTGAAAAATGCTATGGGTAGGAGAGAGGGTTTGATTCCTAAATTGATTAAGCATAGATGGATGTCATTACCTATCTATACAGGATTTCAGAGTCCATTTCAGGGGTACCTTGTCCAGTTGTGTTACCCGTACTGCAGGATACTGAAGGATATCAAACTGTGGGAGCAACTAGCTATTTGATTCTAAAGCTAGTGGACTATATTTTCAGCAATAATCCAGTGCTTTTCTAAGTAAGAATGTTTCTATAGTCAAGGCTGTGGGCTTTTTATGGAAGTTAGTTTGTATTTTTCAAATAAAATTCAATGCAAGTGTCAACATCAACATGGTTAGTCTGAATGACCAGTGCTCAGAGTCTTGGCCTCTATTCTATGCCAGTTTTACTTCCTCAGGATGTCAGTGGGGAGACTTAAACAGCTACAAAGTGTTGTAGGCAAATGCATCTGACGTCAGCTAGCGCAAGGAGACAGTGTGGTTTCATTGCTTACATTCAGGGCACGTAGCCAGGAACCCCAGTGCTCTAACCCTGGCTTTGCTTCTGGGAGGGCTGCTGCAGTCTGGACAGATCAACACAAGTAGAAGCAAAAGTTTCAGCAGAGAGATAGTGTCTAGTACAGGACTACTGAATACAATAAGGAGCTTTACAGACTTACATAGTATAGGAGGTGGAAGTGAAGAAAAAGATCTTGTATTGAACAGTTAATAGTTGTATTTCTTTAAATGAAAGGAATGGCCTAACCCCTTCCTCTCAGTTTCAGGTTTGCATCTAGACTTCCTGCCTTTTATTATGGTGTTAGACTTCTTTGTTTCAGTCATGTAAATCATAACATTGGATTTTCACTTTTTCTTTGCAACTGACTGACAATTTCAAAGATTCCTACCCTTCTTTCTGCAAACTGTACCTGCCATTGCATGATTGCAATAAATATATATGTGGAACACAGGCAAAAAGAGGATGCCCATGACTGGTGCAAAGGAAAGCTTGTGTCTTCAGCTCCGTGTTATCTTTGTCTAAAGGACCCTGGTGAAAGGGCTGGAAAGCATGTCTTATGAAGAGCGTCTGAGGGAACTGGGCTTGTTTAGTCTGGAGAAGAGGAGACTGAGAGGAGACCTCATTGCCCTCTACAACTACCTAAA
>JAVSBS010015508.1:124728-140485 GCA_033124195.1 Coracias cyanogaster | reverse complement strand
ACAGGCTGCCCAGGGAGGTGGTGGAGTCACCATCCCTGGAGGTGTTTAAAGAACAAATAGATGCGGCGCTTGAGGATACGGTATAGTGGTTAGAGAGATGCTGGGACAGAGTTTGGACTTGATGACCCTGGAGTTCCTTTCCAACCATGATGATTCTTGATTCTGTGATTCTGTGACCCTACACGTGCAAGGCAAAATTTCTAGTATTCAATGATACTTGTTATAGGACTGTACTGTTGTTATTTACAAGCAGGACCCAAGAAAAGCAGATTTATAAATAAACAGGCTTTCCACTCTTCTTTAGCCTGTGTTGGTTCCTCTTGTTTGATGAAAACAAGTCCCACTAAAGGCCCTTGTGGACTTCATTCATTATGCCAGTGGTTGATTGTTTTGGTCCAGAATGCTTTATAACAATAGACAAATTTAATCCACAACAGCTCCAGTTGCAACAGCTTCACAACCTCCTGGGACCATCATGTACTAAGCTTCCTTTTGCATTTTTTTCAAGCCATTAAATAACCTTTAATCTTCTCAAATTAAAAAGAAAACAAAGCATACAATGTATGATATGTTGAAAGAATAACAGAACTGTCTTCACATAAGCGATAATAAAAATGTTTCCTTATTAGGTGACTGAATGACAACATTGCTGTTTCCTGTGATGCTTGTTATCTGGAAAAGTTAAATATTTGGAATCTGTTTTATTTAAGCAGTTCTGCCAAAAGCAGTCCTTTGGATTTTCTCTGTTGGCTGTAGAGACCTTCAATATAAATGAGGCCTGAGGTAGATATGCATGTGTGTGTGGAGACAGGGTGGGAGCAGGTCTGAAAATATTTGTGGGGAAAAAGTTATGCCAATACTTTGAAAAATAACACTTTCTGAAACCTGCTTTTTACTCTCACACACAATGGATTATTGGGAAGTATTTATACAAGGCTAATTCCATTGATGGTTGCCATTTTTGTGGCGTGATTAACACCTAAAACTAAGGATCATTAGTCACACTTTAAAATTAATTGTACTCATTCAAGACATCTTTGACTTTGCTACTATGGATCACCTAAGAAGCCTTTACAATTGTCCTGCATATGCTTGGGACCAGCCTCTCTGTTCGTGATACTTATTGTGTACAGTGGAATGGTCCCAGTTTACAGGAGCAAAAATGATAGCATGTGATTTTCAGTATGATGAGGTATCTTTTGTTCTTCAAATGCATAAGGATGTTTCACTATCACACCATATTTAGCATTATCTACACTTCAGAGAACTATTTCTTTTTTAAAACAGAGATGAAAGCGGGGTGGAGCTAGCATTTTTATTTTTAATTCAGATTAGCCTTGCTTTTCTCCAAAATTTGAAGGAAAAGCCAAGCCAAAGATTTGGCTTTGCTCTTGGAACCAAAGCACAAGCTGAGCTGTTTAGCCATGGCTATATGAGAAAATTAAAAAAAAAAAAAAAGAAGGGATACATAAAAATATATTCAAAATTTGTTGGAGCTGAAACAAGTAGCATTAGAATATTCGTATTGGCTATTACTCTTCTTTGGCTCATCTTCTTTATTGCACACAAAACTTGGATGAAGTCAGTTAACAGTCTTCTGTCTGAATCCTGTACCTCCCCTGTTAGGAGCACTGACTTTCTATGTGCTGTATAGATAGCGTGTTTTGGATATAATGTCCTGGGGAGGAGAGACTAGCACAGAATTTAATCTAAGATGATCCTTCAGATTTTTACAGGATTAAAGCAATTCAGTTACCACTTGACCAGGCTTCATGTTCATGTTATTTGTTGAATTCCATACTAAAGACAAGAGTAAATGCATTCCAGAAGCAGTGTGACTCAACAGATGATGGCACTTTACAGAATTTTCTTCTTTCTCTGTTAAAAGACTTTTCATTGCACAACACAGTTCTTGTAATTAGAGACATGAGCAATAAGATGCATGCTCATTTTTCCACCTGCTTCTTGCCTTTTCTTTGACAAAATGAAGAAAAGCAGTATAAAGGTGGCCAATTTTTGATTCATGTGTTATTAATTAGCTTTTAAGGATGCAATTATATTTTCAGCATTAGTACAATTTTTAAATGTTGGGATTTTTAAAATCAAGTATGTTTGAAGTGTACATATCTGAGAGCCCTGGAGGTGGAATTGTTCTGCTTAGTCAGAGAAGAGGCAGTGGGAATGATGGTAGCATAAACTTTTGCATTATGAGAGGATTTCTGTTTCAACAGCCTGTATAATCTCTGTATTCCTGCTCAGTGTCAGAGGACTTTACCATTCTGTAATGCTCATCTAGGCTGCTATGAACTAGACAGAGGTATCTATTATATTGACCATTTTGTAAGATACTCCGAGGAATATAAAGGATAACTACCTAGTCAAGGTTCTGTCTGTAAGGTGATTGGAGACGAGTTGATACTTAGAAAATAAAGTGTATGTGGAGTGCAGCAACCTCAGGCGTGAGTTAAGCAATAAGGCTGGAAAACACTGCATAGTGCCAACAGCATTAACAGTGTGGACCAATGGCAGAAACATGTCACAAACTGCAGCCAGAGATGCCACTGTACGCCTCTGAAATTAAAATTACTTGGGTGCCTACGGTAAAGTATCTAAAGTCATACCCAGGCACTGATGCAAGTATCTCAGTTTCCCAAGTGGTGAACAGAAACAACTCCTGTTTCACTGAGGGAAAGCACTGAGTCGATAAATATTTCTGTAAGCTGGCTGGCTTATTTAAGTGCCAAAGTATGAATTTAGGCAGTTTGCACGTTTTGTTTTGTAATTTTTCATAGAACTATTCAAACAAATACTTACCCTCAGCTTACCTGGCAAAGACTTTAATTTTCGCAGCTCTGTGGAAAAAGTGAACCAGCTTTATTTTCACTTCAAATATTTATTTGAAAATGAGAGGTTTTTCCACTGGCAGAAGACTAACATTTGCTGGTCAATATACTCATAAAGCAAGAATGGTAGCTTTGCGCAATTTTTTTAAATGAATGAGCCTTTAGATTTCTATAGCAAACTGGCCAGCTAGCCACTGTGTTTGGGAAATGTCAGTGATTTTAGTCTGCTGCAATTTGGGGTGGTGGCTTTTTGTTTTCTTGGTTTTGCAGTTTGAATACTATGGTGATGATCTGCTTTGGCAGGGTGAAGCAGCCATATCCAGCAATAACAGGAACCAATATTTCTTCTTATGTAGGAACCAGATTTTATCCCATTTGGCAAGTGGCTAATTTCAAATGTATCCTTGCCAGATGGGGCAGTCTGTTGCACAGTATCCTCTCTCATTTTAGGGGAGCCAAGTTAATGAAATCAAGGAAGAGGACCTGGATCTGATAATCCATCCTCTCCCCAGCCTTCTAATTGAGTGAATGTCCTCAAGTCATTGAGGAAAAGAGGATGAGGCACCTCATCTCCTCAGAGTACTAGAAGATTTTTTCGCTTTCCTTATGAAGTCTGATGCCATGTGATTGACCAGCTGGCTCTAGAAGGATTTTTGATTTGTGTTAAGATTGCATTCAAAGATCCTTTGTAGAAGGTAGGGTGTAAATAGTCCTTGAATCAACTCTAGCCAATGCAATCCACTTTGCAAAATCTTGCTATCACTTTCACACAGTGCTGTTAAAGATTTAACAAAAATGTGTTACTCTTGGTTCAGTGAACTCTCACATGTCATAGATTGTATAATAAATGTTTGGCTTGGGATGTCCAGGATATACATTTTGGCTATAGTGCAAAAGGCATCTTTAAAATAAATCAGATTTATAATCTAATGTACACTAACTTCATGTTTCATTGTCATTTATCTACAGAAGAAGTGAATGTTAATGTTTAAACATTTAGAGCCAGATTCTGTCACGCTTGTTAGTGAAGACTAGCTTCTCTGTGAGTTTTCATCAAGTCAGTGGACAGATTTCATGCTGCTACTGTTTTATTCAATCTGAATATAAATGGCAAAACACAGAATTACATTTTGTTTAAAAGCAGGTAGTTTGATCCCTTGTAATCTGTACAATGCAATGTGAGAAGTCAGTGAAGGAGAAAAAGGATTATAAATGAATAACGGAGAGATTTAAAGTAGTTCTAGTTCTGTGAGAGGAGAAATTTGAATGCTTACATAATATTTCTCATCTCTTTAACCAAGAGTTTTGTCTTAAAATAAACAAATAAGGAAGCAAGCAAACAAACAAAATATTAAAATAACATTTTAGCTTTAGGCTTTTGCGGCAAAACAATTATTTTTGTTTGACAGTGTTATGGTTACAGCCTTTCTCACAGTACTCCTAGAATTTCAAATTAAAAGAAAAATAAAGAGTTGCAGAGGTATGTGCAAAACTTTCCCTAAACCAGAACCTCTTAAAAATTCCAGTAGATAAATGGGTTTTGATTTTGGTTAAAGAGCAAGCCATCCTATTTTCATCTGAGATCATTGTCCTATGAGCCCCCAGACTTTTGACAGTTGGTAGAACCAAAATTTGTGTGTTGCAGGAACCTTGATTTGACATGGTGCTACTTGGCCACTCAAATCCAGGGTAAAAGTTGAGAAAATCCTGGTGTATACAGGTAGATTGGACTGCCTATGATCACATTCTCTTCAGGTAAAGCTAGGTGAAGGCTGGTGATCTCTGTGTTTTGGATATTTGTTTCAATAGGCTTAGTGCATTTCCAGATGATCCTCCTTATGTATTGCAGTGTCTTTGCATATGAAATAATAGATAAATTACAGCATCTGTCTGTGATTTATCCTGCTTTGTTCAGTGGAGTAAAGTACATAAATTAATCTTTAAGGCTGTGTTGAAACCCTGAACTTAGTATTTAGCCACAATCAACTACCCAAGCTCCAAAAGTGCAAAATAGTGATCAGCTGTACACTGAGGGCATTCTGCAAATGTACACAGCAGGCCTGAAATCTTTGGTTCCCACAGGTTTTCACAAACAAGCAAAAATATGGGTAGGAAGGTTGCCAGCTTTCTCCCGCCCTTGAGAACCCTCATGCTGATGCATATCTGGACCTAATGCAAATCAAAACATGTGGCGCCAGATCAGTATTAATACTGTAATTTAGTCTTAGGTTTTGGTTGCCATCTAGATGCTGGGACTCATGTTGAGTGTTTATTAATGTTACCTTTTCTTTACAATCAGTACTTGGTCCATGAGCAAATAACAGGCCTAATTCAAAACATATGTTCAAGTGAATATATTTAGCTGAGGCCTGGTGCACTATCCATTGAATTTAGTGGGTATTTTTCCATTATTTCTTCTGGGGGAAGATTAGGCCACATAAATGTTCTTCATTTGACTTAGGTTAATGAATAGCCTTTAGTAATTAATTCCTGCATTTGATTGTAGCATTGAGCTGCACTTGATTTCTGTTAAAGTTTCTCTGAAACCTTCAAGACAGGGCAGGCAGACAAATTCCTGTAAGAACAGGTCTTGTTAAGAAAAAAGGTGTGAGATGCCCATACCCTGCCCATGAGAGATAAAGAAATAACTTTCTTTATATAAAGGATATGAAGCTGGAATCTTAAATCATATTATACAGCCTTATCTACCTCTCCAGAGATGGAACCTGTCATACTAGAAAAGGCCTAAATGAAAGCTGGATACCCTGAAAGAATATAAAGCCATGGAGTTACACCTCCCCTTCAGCAGAACGAAATAATTTAGGAATTTTTGTAATTTTTGTTAGCTGTGTTTATAGCAGGAACAGACACAATGGATTCTGTGTGATGTAATTGGTCAGTTACAGATAAAGAATCTGCTAGTTTACCTTCAAGATGCATATTTGCTGGAATAACAGGGCTACTGCAGTAATGGATGGTTTTGCCAGACAGTCAGTGTAAATTCCTCTGTAGGGAGAGCATGGCTTGAATAGAAATTATCCTACTTCCCACTGCCTTTCTAAAGTGAACTTTTTGGTCAATATGTGGAAATACAATTTGGTGTAGTGTAAATGGAAATACATTCAATGAAATTTGAAGACTATGAAAACTAGTTGAAAACATAAAAACACATTGCAATCAGTTTTTTAGGGGACAGTTAACTTCATTGGTTCAAGGAGGGTTCATCCCAAGCAAATGGATCAAATTCTTATGTCTATGGGATTTGAATTCATTGGAGGGTTACATGGGTATCGATAGGATGATTATTTATCCATCCTAATTATTATGTTTTTGAAATAAACTAGCACAAAACTTGTATAAATGAGGATTTGAAATGTTTTAAAGAGGTGCCTTAATTAGGCTTAATTAAGTAGGACATATAGATGATTTGCATAACATTTTGATTAGCAGAAATTGAAATACAACTTAAGTCTCTGTATACTGAAATTTGGACATGATTATAATCTGTCTGTATATTTTATCAGAAACATGGGAGAACTACAAGTCTCTAAAGTGTCTCTGAAGTTACACTGTACTCCCAGAGCATGCATATCACTTTTCAGAATTTTTCTTCACAGGTTTCCCATTACATGCTTCCTATAGAGGACACTGAGCTTCACACTCTATTATAAGATCCCTTTACCCTGGAAACGGGGCTGTCTAAATTTTCCTTTCATGGCCCATTATGGTAATGAGAAAAGGAGGGAGAAGGAATCAACTGAAAACAGAATTTCTTGGAATGGATTCTGTTTGTCATATACGCATTGTGGGGTTAAGGAAATTGGAAGGAAATGTTTGTATAGTGGCAGGAAATGTTAAAGTAACATACAGACATCTTTGTAATTTTCTGCAGATTTGGCATATTGTTTCTGCAGAACACACTGAAATTTAGACATAAATACAACAATTTACATTTAAGCAAAAAAAAAATTATTTGTAACAATGAAATTCCACATATTGGGAGAAACTGATAAGACAGTACAACTGCTAGAATTTCTAAAACAAGGGACAAAAACATCTCCTGTTACAAGACTAACAAGATGGTTATCTTAACTTACATAACACGGTGGTTGGTGTTTTAGATGGGCTACAGAAAAATGCAGTTACATAGTTTGTTCAGGGTGATTTTTCCAGAAAAGCCACCTCTTTTCCCTTCTAGAATATCCCCTAGTATACATTAATTAACAGTTTAAGTAAACCATCAGAGGTGGATAAATGGGGTCTTTCATAAATAAGCATTGACAGTGTTCTACCCTACTACTATTGAGGTATTTTTCTGTTCATGTAAATTAACTTGATTCATTGAAATCCAAACTTTTTTCTTAGGGATAATTGGCAATAAGAATTGATTGAAGATTTGATACAAAACATGAAACTTATCCACAGAGTTTGTTGTTAACAGAAATATGTTTCTCATTGACAGAACATGCAGTATTACAGCTGGTTGTTTGTTATGGACTATGAAGGCATCTTGAACAAGAACAGGAAAAGTATATTTAGTAAATACCATTTAAAGTAAAAAAGGAAGAAATGAAATAATAATATGACATAGGAAGAGCAATATACATTATATTTAAAGCAGGTTTTAAAACTCATTCTTAATGGTGAGCAAAAGTTTTACTTCATCATTCAAAAATTCTATTTTCAAAGTAGATGGTCATTGGGTAGTACAAAGGCTCTTGATATAAAACTGGGCAAAAAGGTGTATTTCCTTACGTGATTGAAATTTGTGTATTGAATCACTAGTGCTTACAAACCTGGAATAAAATACAATTTTGGGTAGCAACTGCAGGAAGGTTTATCAATCTGAAATTAAGGATCCCAGCTGAACTACAGTCTGGCTGACTAACATTGTAGACTATCTGGAAAGGATTCTCAGCCATGTCTAACCACTTTATTGAACGAAGATGCTTAGAAAAGCATCCCTTTTTTCCAGCAGGACAAAACTGAAGGAACTAAGTGAAAGAAAAACAGTGTAAGCATATTCCCTGAAAAGAAGAAGATGAAGTGTCAGTGCTTTTCTATTCCCAGAGGGAATGTTATTATAGTAACACATTCCATAGAAAGCTTGATGCATTTTAATGATTAAGGTATTTATCCTACTTTTATTGTGGCATAGATCTTTTTCCATTCTGTTCACTTTATGAACTTCTGGAATCCATCTGTTATGGTTCCAGATCATAGTTCTTGTCAGATTGTTTGGACAAACTGTCAAGTATTTTCTAAGTTAATGACGTTTATCACTAGTTCTCCTGGCAAATGAACATTTGTTGACCATGACTCTTCTGACATTACAAAGGCAATTATTTGCAGTGGTGTGGTAGCTCTGTGATAAGAGCTCTTAGTCATCACAGGGCTACAATTGCATCTTTCCAGTACTCCTGTTGTAAATAATTGAAAGAGAAGTTTGAAAGGGAACAAATGGTTCCCTTTGAGAGGAAATTACACAGAGGACTAATAGTTTGGTTCTGGGAAAAGGAGGCAGGATTATAGGAAAAAACTTTGGAGCAGTTCTCCTTCATGTAGGAGAAGTGTTCTACCGAGGAAAACAAACAGGGAAGTAGAAACGGTGACACAAATGGTCATGTCAAAAGTGTACAAAAGCATTTTACTCTGCAGAAGTGACTCTCCTGGGCAGTCACTTAGCAGATTGCCTGATAGCTGACACAAAGCTTATTAGCCATTGGGTAATGGAGGAAAATAATAAAAAATTCTGCATTTTTGGTGAATAAAATGATTTGAGTTCAGCAGGTTTGTAACAAGCCTCAGTCATTTGGCACATAGACAATTGACAGACATAGTGTCCATCACACTAATTTACATTTTTTCCAATTTGTCAAAAATAATCTACATTTTATCTGACAACTAATTTAGGACTAATGATAAATTCATCTTCTTGTTACAATTTCTCATCCATAGGGGAAAGTAAGAGATTGAATGTTCCAAGAGAGGGAAGGACCTTCCTGAAAATAGTGTAGTTACTTTTCTGTATGGGTTTGTGGTTTTTTTTGTAATACCTGTGCTGGTGCTGCTCTTCAAAGGCAAATTTTTAATCTCTAAAGTCCTCCCAGTTGCAGTACTTTTGCATTTGGTATGATTCCTGATTTTCTGTCTATTTTTCATAGACTTCTGTCATGAAGAACTTTCCTTTTTGTATTTAAACCTTCTTTTGATTGCTGGCACGGGCTGTCCTGTTTCCAATCTCACTAGCAATGTTAAGTTCCACCAGTCTTCTGACTATCCCTCCTAGAGCCATAGGCCACATTTGCAACCCTCTTTTGTCATCTGTCCTGTAATACTGCTTTTGTGTACCTCTGAAACTTAAAACGAGACATGAGGGAGAAAAACGACCATAACAAACCTAACCTGGTGCAAAAGAGACAAATTTCTAGCTTGAGCAGCAGCTTGTAGAAAACTTTGCTTCAGCAGGTCAATCAGGGGAGTAAAAACAATTTATCTAGGTCTACAACACCTGCTCCTATATCACCACAATGCAGGTGACTGCACTGGCCCATGACTCCAGCGGTTCTCAGTCAGCAGAGTAGTCCTTCTCTGATTGTTTCCATTAGTGGGAACTGGAGAAACTAAACACCTGGAAATTAGGTGGTGTAGCTTGTTCTCACAGCTGTAACAGTCTGTAACTCCTTCTGCACTGGGAATTCTCGATCACACCCTTTCCACACTGTTACATTTTGTCTGTCTGGATGACCTGACTATATGGTGTCTATACACCAATGTATTTTCTAAACTAAGCTGAGAGCATGAAAATGTATCGTTCCTCTGGGTTTGCAAGAGACAATAATGCCTGCATATCTGCCAGATTGTGTGGCTAATTACAAGGATGTAAAACGAGAGAAGGTCACAGTAGCTAATGGAAAGGTCCCAAGGTTTATCAGTATGAAAAAGAAAAGAATTCAGTGGAGTTTAAAGAGGAGTAATTATTTCCTCCCTCTCACTGCAGCTGCTTCACCCCATTTGCTCCTTTTTGCTTGATTATATACAGAACATAAAAACTGAACAACTAAGCTAAGTGATGTGTTTTCCAGGGTTGTTGTACCTTGTAACTTTATCATCATAATCCAGATTCACTGAAGAAAAGATTTATTTTGGCTACTTTAAAAGGGTGTTGGTGATGGATTTCTAATTTGTGAAACCATAGCTATATCTATGGACGTTTTAACAATAAAATAATTAGCTATTTACTTTTTTTAAAGAAGCCTTTATGTCCTTATGACACTAATTCTCTAAGTAGAGTTTATTATCAAAACACTGGTGCTTTGAGAGCTATTCAATATCTCATTATGTCAGTGGGTAGAACAAGACAAAAACACATGAAATAATCAATTTACCTAGCTGTCCTGCTCAAAAAAACCACAACAAACCCAACAAACCAACAACAAAAAAATATCAACCAAAGATCTGAAAAAACATTCCATCTGTGCCTTGTAATCAAATTAGAAAGTGATATGTTTGTTTTTTAAATGTTTTACATGGATTGGAACAAAACACACTGTTTTGGAAACCAGGTCATTGTATAGATGGAATTGTGTGCCATCTAAAATTTTAAACTCCTGCCACTGTGAAAAATCAAGAAGTAAATCCTGCTAGAGATTCAGAGAATGTGTGTCACTAGCATTTAACTGACTTGAAAGAAGATTTTGTTTTACAATGATTTTTCTTTAACTGAAGAGAATATTTTGTTGATTGAAATTCTAGTAACTTGAAATTTTCCTGTCAGTAATTTGTGTGTTTGTAGAGTTCTTAACATATTTAAGTTTTTCAGATAAATTTTTCTTCATTGAGTTAGTTTGGGAATTATACAGAATCTGTTTTATTAACTATCTAAATTTCACATGATAGCCCCTGGAGAAATAATGGCTTGAGTAAATAGTCTGTCTCATTTTTTATTTCTACATTGCCACTTGCACCAGGTTAGTAGTGATTAAAAATTCTCAGCAGAAATGTTTTTTTACTGATTGTTGTGAACTGACTGGCATTCTCAAGCCCTAGGTTTTCTACTCTTTGCCCCCTGGTTCATAGTTTCACATAAATACTAGGAATGTGTAGACATGTAAGCTTTTCTCACGTTCAGAAGAGATCTGAGACATATTATTAATGCAGAGATAAAAATGCATTAGTTTTTTTTGTGGGTCTTTGGTCTTCAGAGCAAATGGTACATTGCCAATACCAGAATCAACAGAAAAGAAGGTGGAATAATTTTCACTATATTAACAGATTGTTCCAAAACTGGAAAGAAAGAGCAGAATTTAAACATCTAAATGACTATTTAGATGAATAATTGATATAAGGAATACTAGGGAGTAAAATTTTTACTGTTCCCTCTGAAAAGAATCAGTTGTTTAGGGACTGTGGAGGAGGTGAGGATTTTGTTAAGATGACAGAGAAAGTGTTTGGTTATCGATAGATTATATCTAGTACAGGAAAAAAGTCATCAAGACATCACTAGAACTGTATTATGAATGAATTAGCTGCATGAAAGGGAAACTAATGTTTCCAACAGTATACAGCATAAACCATTGTAGCTGGTATTTGAGCTGTAGCAAGCCTCTTCAAATACAAGCCTTAAATGCAAAGGAAGATATCAAAAACCTGTTTGATAAATCTAGTAGACCCTTTCCATATAGCTTCTTCAATTTTTTTTCTTTTCCTTCCAAAAGCATCATCATGTGATCAAGAACTTCAGTCAGCCCTGGAGGAAGCTAAACAGCCCCAGAAAGACAATGTGTTCATTCCAGAGTGTGCTCAGGGTGGCCTCTACAAACCAGTGCAGTGCCATCCTTCCACGGGCTACTGCTGGTGTGTTCTGGTAGATACAGGACGTCCCATCCCTGGTACCTCAACCAGGTAAGGGAATATATGTTCAGTGCTCAAAGGTTTTAGTGAGAAGATGCCTTAGCGTGCATGTATTAGCATGTAGATTTCTACTGCTGGTGGAATTATGTCATATAGGTTTCTTTCACCATAAAGTGAAATATTTCTAAGAGACATCAAAAGTTAAGGCCAGATGGCCACAGACTCTTCACTGCAATGTCACAGGCAGTTTTCTCCGTTAGTCCCCTTTTTTATTTCTATTTTGTACTGGGAAGCCAGGGCTTGAAGCAGATCATTAATAAGCCTAGAGGAAACCTCACACTCCTTAGCCTGAATACAGAAGAATCAAGTAAGTTGGTGTATGACAGAAACCACATCCAACCTCAGAAATGTTCAGTTATTTTTCCAGCAACCTCTTCAAGAATTTAATAGAACTGGCTTTGATGGAACAACTGCTTGGGAACCCATAGAGAGGAAATACCATATTAGTGTGTTATTAATAGAAGTTTGGTTTGGAGTTCAGTCATCTCAACTGAGCCAGATACATGGTAAAGTGTTGTGAGCCACATAGAGCAGATGTAGGCAAGGCAAGTACCAGGTTCCAGAGGATGTTATTTAGGCTATCTGTTGAGGTTTGGCCCTTGTAGGAGTGCTATAGAAGCTCATACAAAGCTGGTGGGCAGTATGGGTATCTTGATACAATCATAAATCTTTACAAGCTTAAGCAAAAATAATTTTTCAGCATTTGCATAAGGTATGTGGAAAAACATTATAAGCCACTTAAAGTATTTTATTCTTAGAGAGTGTTTTTCACATATTCTTCAAGTGCTAATTTACTGATAGTTGTTTATACCATAGTCTAGACCATGCCAATTACAGTACCAGCTGAAGTGAGCAAGACTTAAGGTTATTGTTGATCTGCTGGTTTTGGCAATTTGAGATCCATAAGCTGTCAAAACAAAATCATCCAAATTTGGTCCTGAAACTGTAAGATCTGTACACATATTGTATGAGGACCTAGAGACGACCTCTAGAAACTCCTTTTTCTAGAGGCTCCCTTCTCTGTTCTTCCTCTATTCTCCACCCCTAGGTTTGTTCACTGTTTCTTGTTTTTAGTGCTAAGCCTTCTTTGAATTGTAGTTTAAATCATTTTCTAGAGCCTTAGTTCCTATTCTCTAACTGGCATTCAAACCATCTTCTTGTGCTCTTCAAGCAATGAGGCTTCTGCTGATTTCTTTTTTTAATTCTTCTTTATGCATATCATTCTATTATATAATCATAGAATAGTTGAGATTGGCAAGGACCTCTGCTGTTTCTCTAGTCTGAGCTCTCTACTCAAAACAAGATCGGCTAGAGTAGATTGCTCAGAACCATGTCCAGCTGGGCTTTGAAAATCTCCAAGGATTGAGAGTGCACAGTGTCTCTGGGCAGCCTGTTCTTGTGTTTTATCACCACCACAGTTAAAAAATCTGTTTTTTCTTACATTTAACTGAGACTTCCTGTATTTCATTTTGTGTCCATTGCCTCTTTTCATGTCACTGGACATCACTGGGAAGAGTCTGACTTTGTTTTCTTTGTTTCCCCCCTTGGATAGTTACAGACATCAATAAGATACTCCTTGAACCTTCTCTTCCCCAGGCTGAACACTTCCAGTTCTTTCACCCTTTCCTTATTAGGTCAAGTGTTCCAGTTCCTTAATCATATTCCTGGCCCTTTGCTAGACTCACTCCAGTATGTCCATAGCTCTCTTGTTTGGAGAGCTCAGAGCTGGACCCAGCACTCCAGATATGTTTACCAGTGAGAATGAGAGGGAAGGATCACCTCTCGACCTGTCAGCAATACTCCTCCTAATTCAGCCCTGGAGGCTGTTGACTTTCTTTGCTGCAAGGGCACATTGCTGCCTTATAGTGAATTTAGTGTCCATCAGATATTCCAGGCCCTTGCCTCAAAGTTGCTTTCCAGGTGGTTAGCCCCCATCCTGTGCTGGTGCAGAGGGTTAATCTTCACAAGTGTGGGAATTTTGCATTTGCCTTTTTTTTAAACTTCTTGGGATTCCTGCCAGCACATTTCCCTGGTCTGTTGAGGTCGCTCTGAATGGGAGCACAATCCTCTGGTGTATCACCGCTCCCAATTTTTTACAATTTGCAAACTTGCTTAAGTTTTTTTTTATCCCAGCATTCTGGTCATTAATGAAGAGGTTGAACAATATTGGCTCTAGTATTGAGCTCTGTCTTCCAGCTGAAATTTTTGCTGCTGATCCCAATTCTTGAAGACTGGCAGTTCAGCCAGTTTTCAACAAACATCACAGTTCATGTATCTAGCACATACTTCAACCATTTGTCTATGAGAATGTAATGAGAGACAGTGTCAAAAGCCTTGCTAAAATTAAGATTAAACGGTATCTGCTCTTCTCTCCTCCACTGAGCAAGTCATCTCATCACAGAAGGCTGAAGTTTTGGCCAAGCATGAATTCCTTTTCATAAATCCATGCTGACTACTCTCAATCACCTTCACATCCTTCATATTTTGAAATAGCTTCTAAGAGGGTTTGCTTCATCAGTTTCTCAGGAACTGAACTAAGTCTGACTAGCTGGTTGTTCAGCTCCTCCTTGCCCTTCTTGAAGGTTGAAGTGATGTTTGCTTTCCTCCAGTCTGCAGGAACCTCCTCCAGTCACTGTGACTTTGCAAATATAATTGAGATTGGCCTCACTATGACATCAACCATCTGCCTCAGCACTTGTGGGTACATTCTATCACGTGTCAGGGACTTGTGTAAGTCCAGTTTGTTCAAACAGTCTCTAACCTGATCCTTCTCCATTGAGGGTAAGTCTTCCTTGGTCTAGGCTTTACTACTTCTGGTCCTATTCTAGACTTCTCAAGGACCTGGAATTCCTGAAGATTGATCTTACAAATAAAGACCAAGGAAAAGCAGGCATTGAGTACTTCTGCCTTCTCCATGTCTTTTATCACAAGGTCGCCCATCCCACCCAGACGCAGACCCACATTTTTCCTAGTATTCTTTTTTCTGTTGTAAGAAGTCCTTCTGGTTGCCCTTCATGCCCCTTACCAGACAGAGCTCCAGAGGGCTTTCGCTTTCCTAACCCTATCCCTGCACAACTGAACAGTGTCTGTTTATTCCTCCTGTATCACGGGACCCCATTTCAATCCTTTGTATGCTTTCTTTTTAAGCCTGAATTTTTTTAGGTGCCCCTTGTTCATCTGTGCAGGCTTCCTGCCACATCCTGTACATGAGGATGAACCATTCATGAAACTGGAGGTGGTGATCCATGAAAATCAATGAGCTCACTTTGCTATTCGTATGTATAATGTGCATGTGTGTGTGATTTTGGCTTCTACTGTCATACAGACTGGAATTCTCGGTGTTCACAACTCCTTTATGAGTTGCCTATGGGTCTAGAATCAGTCTTTTTCTCCTTTTTTTCCTGTTTGGGCTGTTGGCCTCCTGTGTTTGGCAACTACACAGTCACTCAGCTGTGGAAGAAAAGGTTGAAGGGAGGTCTTTCACTGAGCTGCATGTCTCAGAAGTTGGTGGCTAGCAAATGGGATTCAATCATTTCATGCATATGTTTTAGACACAAATCTTCATTTTCCTCAGTGAGTGCACTACTCATAACTGATCCTCAAGAGATCAACTGCTGTAATCTTGATGATTTCTATCTGTTCAGCTTTTGTCATTTGTCAGTGGAGGTATTCCAGAAGAAAAATATCTCATTCTACAGTTAAAATAATTATATGTGAATGAAGAACCACTCTAGGACACTTAAAACAGTAAAAATCACAAGAAATAGGTGAAGCTGTGATATAAAGCTGGCTTTTATGAAAGCCTAGAGGAAATATCAATTTGACTAAAAGGAGATAATGTATTTAAAGGGTACCAACAACCATTTCCCCAAAAGTCTATCAGTATGTTCCTCACCATCTGGCTCCCAATGCCTCTTGGATATTGTGGTATTTAGTAAAGCCGTGGTGGGTCTCTGCAGTAGTCGAGCCACGTGGCTGTTGTTGCTGCCCATCCCAGATCG